>QRAM01000337.1:0-11968 GCA_013436055.1 Halocynthia roretzi
CGATTCACTCGTATTATAAAACGCGTTTTTCCATAGAAATTAATGGAAAACTAATTAATCCGTTCCGGGCTCCAAAAACCACGCAAAATGGCTTTTTTAAAGTATTTTTGAACCGAAACGTACAGTTAAAATTAAAATAACAATACACATGTGTACATGTAATAAAATTATAAGAGATTATACAAGAAATGATCGTGCAGATCGTCGACGTCATTCGGTTGTATTGCTGTGCCAAGTCCACGAACGCACTCCTTTCTTATGTTTTTTCTATTATTGCACTCTTCACTTCTATTGTGATAAGCTTTTTTTCTTACCACTACTATCTTTAGTACTTANAGCTACAGCTATCGATAAACGCTATTTATTGACTCCCTTTACCTTGCCATTGTGTGGGGGGGGGGCTCGTACTGTGAATCTGTACTCGTCGTATGAAACTAAAATATTCACAAATTGCGGCTCGTATAGCGAGTTTCTCGTCTTATAAGTCGCTCGTAGTATGAGGACCCACTTTACTATGATTATGAGCCTTGGAGTGGCGTACTACCAAAGTGAAAGATTAAATTAAAAAAATCTACATTTGTGTTATTCAATTCAAACCTTGCGAGCATATATTCTTAACGCACCTTTCTGATTATCGTTTGATGTGTTTCTTCCCCTGCAATTGGGAGTAGTGTAGTCTAATAAGAACGTTATTATATCGGTTTTGGGCAGTGTCCCCATAGCGCTCGATAGCAACTCGATATCATCATCGTTGTGTCAGTTTAGTTTAGTTCAGTTTGTCATGGCTCAGTAATCATTTGGAGTACATGTACAGTTTTTTCTCCATATACATTTTTATAATCCACTAGCAGAGTAATTGTTTTATTCAACTGAACTCATATTTCACGATAATTGTGTGCAATTTATTTTCGTAAAGCATAACTATTGCGTAATGCTATTACTGCGTATCGGGATTGCTATATTTATAACATCCAATTATAGTAATCTCGACCTTACGAGCTGGGTGTGCGACATAATCTAATAGACAGTTTTTCACTACGATAATTTCTTACAGAATATAAAATCTTACGGAGAATTTCTTACATGAGGCATTTTTATAGGAAAAATTTTCCGCCAAAGACATTTTTTTACACGATTTGTTTCAATTCTGTTCCTTACGTGATAATTTTCTACATCAGGATTTCCAGCATAGATATTTTCTTGTACGCTTTATTTCTATTATCAAGTCGCACCAGAAAATCCAACGACAAACGAGCCGGCAGTATTAAAAATCGTATGTGGACGTGTTAGAGGAAAGTTAAAATATAAAAATATATACATAAATATATTTCAAATCTTGGGGTTGGGTTGGTCCCTGCCTTCCACCAGCGGCTGGATACCCAACTGGAACTCAGAACTTTCATGGGTCGGTTAAAATTTGAATATATCTCGACATTCAGTTAAGGAAAGTTTTAAAGTCAATAATCGCTACGGACCAAGCGTGCAGTCTAGGAATTTCATGTATTAAACACTTCCTTATCATATATACTGTATGTACCTTAGTTTTTTTGTACCGGTAACATATATCAACTATCAGCCAGGCTAGCTAATTATACATGTTATATATATATATATATATATATATATATATATGAATAATCATTTATTCGCACCATAAAGTATTGTATCGGCCCTATGGTATATTTTAATTGCTTTCTGTGAATTTTAATATATATATATATATATATAGCGGCAGTTGTAGTTTAGGAATCATGTGATTCAGTGCAATACATTGATATGTGTAAAAAAATCTCCGGAACTCCACCCGGCATATATTATCGTTACCCTTTGTGACAGATCTATTCAAGGTATTTGAGTGCCGTACATGATAACCGTGAACATCTGGTCAACGTCCAAGTATATCATTCTTGTTTCCATAATAATTAAACTGAAATCTCGTAAAAATGTTTACTTTTATGTGTGGACAATCAGAAATCCCCCGCTTGAGTAAAAATAAACAATTTATTAGACTCCATTCTACAGTTCTTATTTCACTAACTTCACATACCTCGGTGGCAGCGGTGGGAAGGCTGATTCGCTCTTTTGAAATATTGGTAATTTCATTGTCTAATACAAATTACGTAACGTGTATCAGCTGTTTGAATCTTCCTCCGACTCGTAGAAATATTTACTTACTTA
Organism: Halocynthia roretzi; assembly: GCA_013436055.1. Lineage (NCBI taxonomy): Eukaryota > Metazoa > Chordata > Ascidiacea > Stolidobranchia > Pyuridae > Halocynthia > Halocynthia roretzi. The sequence continues at coordinate 2,179 of QRAM01000337.1, forward strand.
ATATGCTACTGACGCTTGATTCGCATATGCCATACTTACCTTACCTTACCTAGTATTGTATTTGCTACTGTATTGTAAATACCAAATGTAATTCTGTTATAGGTGAATGTAAAATAATCAGTTCATATTATTTCCCACTACAGCCATCACAGATTGAAATTCTAACCCAAAACCATCCGCACAGAACATTTTTAATTAAGTACAACTTCTCCATATATGACGTCATTGATTACAGTCGTTCTTATCGCTGTCTGTACAGTGGCAACTGATACAGGCATTGTGACAACTAAAATCAGTTTGTGGTCATAGTGCGGAGATTTCAAGTTTTTTATTGAGTGATGATGTAATACTTTTAAAGTTTGTATAGGATTGATCAAAGAAATGCAGGGATTGTGTGTACAATGGCTTCTATAATTTAGCCTCCTTATTGAATGTTGCAAAATTAAGGTATGAATAAAATCCGATTCTCTATCTAGTTTGTTAGTCGAATTTGCCAGAAGTCTGAATAAAATAATAAACAGTGATAAGTTAGGTACTAGATCAGAGGTCTCCAAACTTTTTTATAGACGGGCTGCAATATGAATTATTTCAGTTTCGCGGCAAAAAAAAAAGGAAAACACTTGCTACTCACTACATAGCCACTCACGAGACTATCATCTCTCTTAATTACGTCACAAACCTAACTCTTACATGCAATCTTTCATCACCTCCTTGTGGGCCGGATAACACTGCTTGGCGGGCCGGATCCGGTCCTCGGGCCGTACTTTGGAGACCCCTGTGCTAAACAATCGTTTCATGCAAGGCATGCGTTTCTCAAACTTGGTGCATAGTGCGAAATCGCATATCCACATACATGCTATTGTAACTTGAATCTTATAACTTGTATTTTAGTATTTGAGATGTGGATTTAATCCTGATTTGTTTTCATCCGTGTACGATAAGGGTGTTCCAACACCAGGAGATATATTGTGAAGACTAATAATTATCATCGACTTATGGAATGAGTAATAATAGCGGTCGGCACGCGATGTTGTTTTCAAAAGATTTATTTTTGTACTTTTTTGAGCTATCAGCCTCACTTACCTGCCGTTGTCGGAGTAAGTCTCCAAGGTATTTACATATACCGTGTATAGTGCTGAATTGTTTTGGACTGTTGGTAATTTCCCTGTCTAATTCAAATTACGTAACGTGTATCAGCTATGCACTGTTTTGCCTAAATCAACTAGACCAGTGGTTCTTAACCCAAATGGAGGTACCGAACCCTACAAGCTTTATCAGTGCATTCACCGAACCCTTCGTTATTGGAAAAATGAAATAAGATTTCTTTAAAACAGGGGTACCGTATTTCCTCGTTTATAAGCCGCGGCCTATATTCTTTTATTTCACCATTTTGTGCGGCTTATAATCAAGGGCGGCTTATATTTTTTTTTTGCATCATTTCGTGCGCCGTACAAAAATACTCGAGAATAGCGGCTCGAAAAGCAAGTTGCTCGGACAATGGTAGTACGAGGTTCAACTGTATATTCTGTTTTTTTCATCATTTCGCGCACCTTACATTTTCCCTTACCATACCATCAACGTTCAAACTGCAATAGCTCGTGTTTAAGAATGAGTAATAGGCGTGCGTATACTGTGGAATTTAAAATGGAGGTCGTTAAGTTTGCAAAAGTTTATGAAATGTTTCATATTGTCCGCTGTTTGTGACATTGCCATAGAAAAATGATCGGAAAGGCTTAGGTAGGCTATCTTATGTTCTATTGCGGCTCTTTTATCATCATTTCGTGCAGCTTATAATCGAGGGCGGCTTATATTCTTTTTTTTTATCATTTTGTGCGGCTTATAATCGAGGGCGGCTTATATTCTTTTTTTTTTATCATTCTGTGCGGCTTATAATCGAGGGCGGCTTATAATCGAGGAAATACGGTATATATATTCTTCAGTGCACAAAATGAACCATGCATCAGTTGCACAAGATAATCACAGTGTTCAAAGAACATTGATGAATGCTTTTTTCCGCCAAAAATGGTATTATATATATATATATATACATATATATACAGCTATCCTTTTGGATAAGTAGTTATATTACACAAAAAGATTCAATGCTTTTTTATGTGAAAAAAAACGTTCATGAAATATGACCTTAGCCAATCCAATTGAATTTTATCTATAATACTCAATCATTGAATACACTTTTCCTGGTAACATGTATCAATTAACAGTCCGGTTAGCTGATTATATATCATTCAATACATCTAAATAATCATTTATTCGCACTAAGAAGTATTGTAGTTGCCTTACGTTATATTTTAATTGCTTTCTCGTAAATTCTATTCAAACGCAAATCAGTGCGGTCTCATGATTAAATAACTTGGTGAAAGCCAACCCCCATTGTAAAAAAGGCTAAAAATAGTAAAACACTACAAGCCAGGCAAACTCGACCAACCAAATCCTGGTTTCTCATATACCGACAGTTGTATTTTAGGACTAAGGCTTTTAGGACTTTTAGGCTTTGTACTTATAGTAAAGCCCAAATCTATTGGGGTTGGTATTCATCAGAGCTGTAAATTCTAAAGAATTTGTGTACACTAACAAAATCATACGAATTGTTTTTACCTAAAAAAATAGAAGACGCATGCATATTCAAGAAAATTCTGAAGAAATTTTCAGCTTAGCCTAGCCTAGGTGAAAATGCGTTCAATATTTAGTCTATTTTTAATGGCATACGCAAAACTTGATAATTTGAATCGGTATTTTCGGTTTTCGTTCTTTTTTAGCGAAAATTAAATGCCCTGATTTTCATCTGTGTTGAACGAACTGTAGCCGATGTAAAATCCACTCGGTCCGTTTACTCTCGTTTATTCTCTACCCACTTTCGTTTTTTCTCTTTTACTCTTTACTCTCGTGCACTCAATGGCAGCGATTCTAATACCGTATTCAGTTAGTCTTCGAGGAGTTCTCCGTGAACATCGTTTTTTTTGTTCCGTGCATCGTAGAAAGTCAGTTCAAATTGAAGGTAGCTAGCTGAAAATCGATCGTTTCAGTTTTGTCGGTAGGCAGGTTTTGTAAAAAGTATCTTCCTATTTTAATTTCAATATTGGTTTCATGTTACTACTGTACTTTTTCTCCTGCCCCTTGAGGAATGTAGTAATCTCATAAATAAAGAGGAAACTGTGAGTCTGTTGCCGACGCTAAAGTTTCACGGCATTTAAATAAGGGTACTCATCGCAGCCCCAGATCACTTTTTTGATTAATTTTAGTCAAATTTGGTAACAATTTAGAACATTGACCATGGTGACATCAAAAACTCAATAAACTGGAGACTCGGCATACTAGAGATATGCTTTATGAAATACATTTCTAAAAAAATAAATAAACATACATTTCTGAAATTAAAAAGATGATTTTGAGGAGAGGAATTTAGAACTCCGTTGTCAATAAATATGTCACGCGGTCTCGCCGTTATTTGAATAAGCGCGCTGAAATTTTGAATTGAAAGCTTTCTACCACAGTCAAAGTTAGAGTATTATGGTTATGCTTTTTTTAATCGCAGCACCAGCCAATTTTTAAAATTGTACTTCGCGATGTCATAAGCTTGTTTAATAATAGTAAGAGTGATAAATGTAATCCTGAAATATGCGGCCAAAATTATTTCTCTATAAATTGTACTTTGCTGCATATGCTAAGTTGATATAGTAATTCTAATACTTTTAGAGTTTAGAGGGTAATATCTGTCTGCGATATATGGGCAAGATTTCATATTTGAAATGTAATCCTGAAATATACGACCAAAATTATTTCTCTATAGCAGGGGTGGCCAACTTCACCTAGTTTGAGATCGACTAGAAAATTTCTTAATACCTCACGATTGACCAGTCAAAAACGTAACTTTTTTTCTTTGACTCTGTTACGTGTACCTGGCTTTGTATTTACCACACAATTTCCAATAGGACGCTTTGGGGCGAGAATGTACCACCTTCCTCTTTTTTATTTGTTCTTTACAAAAAACACAAACATCAATATGTTTTTGCTGCGCGCAATTTCCATCTTTGACATCGGCGATACTTTTGTAATATTGAAGCCGAAAGTTGCACACGTTATAAAGTTACTTGTTATGTTGTTGTGCTTCACTAGCCGTGTACGGCAGATATTTTACTCTACTACTGCTAAAGCATTGCTTTTTAATTTATCCGACTTGACTTGATGGGAATTTTTTATCCTTTCAAGAACACTGTTTGAAAACGTATTTACTCGCGATCGACTTGATCGACGATACAATTCTTATCTACGTCATAGTCATGTCACTGAACAGACTCTATAGATTGTACTTTGCTGAATGACGGAAAACTGCTCGATAGCGCCATCTATCCGCGGTAAATCCGCATTATGTTAATAGATTTGATTGGATCTTTATTTGATATCGTAATACTTGGGATGCGTACCGAAATGATAAATATTTATGTCGGAATTGGAACAAATCCGGAACCAAAATTTTGTTGGTCGTAATGTTATATTGTAGCCTGGGTGTCACCTCTGCAGTTACTTCAGATTACAAGGGAGGATGCTCCGTATATATGAAACTGTGTTTACATACTCGAGCGGTTAATTTTTTTTCTTCCCATGAAACTACCTTATTGGAATAATCTTTACTAAAGTGTAGAATACACCGACTAATCAAAATTTAGAACCATTCCTTAACCGTCATATTATCTACTTACAGCTATACAATATACACATTTTCCACCACTGTCCGAGTAAACACAAGGAAAAATGGCGCATCCGTTCTTTAAGAGTCCTGAAAGCGGTGCTAGCACATCCGCAGAGTCATCAACTCCATGTAGTGGAGGTGACGCATCCCCTCCAGCTTCAGAAGGCAGCATTGGTCGGGAAGGTGCTCGTGAAGGTAGAATTGAACAGAGAGAGGAGTCTTCTACTTCAAATGAGTTGGCTAACGCAGGTGGGACGAATAATTAAAGTTGTGATGTATTTTACTGTTATTGGTTAACTAACTAGTGGTTAGGGCAGCCTACAAATCCTTACTATATAAACTACACAATGATATATCAGCATACATTGTCAATGATTGTTTCTTGAATTTCCAAGTTTGCACAACACAATCAACCCCAAATTTTCAGAGTGTTGGATAGGGTGTATTGAAGCCTCTGTGCTAATTTTAGCTAGATTGGGTCAACGATATTCAATGCCATTCTTAATTCATCGGCTACAGTAGCCCTGGTAACTACAGTACAGTATATCTGTGAATGTACTTCTGATAAACTTTTTGACACAGCTGTATATTTGGCGCAGTAACATTTCATAGTAAGCAGAAGGTTTCTGTGGGGTCAAATTTCTGTGGAAATGCGATTTTTGTCTGGGGTCAGTCTTCGAATAATTGAAGGATGAGCATCCTCACTATTGCTAGTGTAAAATGGAGCTAAACAACTTATAAAAAGTGATGTTATACCTATGTACACACACTGGCAAGCATGAGTATGATGTATACAGCAGTTCTATTTCGTGAAAAATGATCGTAAGGATGAATATCTGTGGTTTTATCATGGCAAAAATTTCATCGTAAAAGCGCTGTGGTTTGTTCGTACTTTGAATTTTTCTGGAAGCTTGGGAATTAAAAATATAGATATGTTATATATTCAATGGAAAACAATACGCTGTATCGGTATATGTGGTTTCACTGTGTTCACTTCACAGGTGCTGCAGTACGGCCAGGCACCTCAACCGAGTTAGCGAGGAATGACACGAAGAGTAAAAATGGTCGGAAACAGAAGAATAGGGGGCGAAGCCGGAAAGGGAGAAATCAGAAGACGACGAATAAAAGCTGTTTAAAGTATGTATTATAACTTACTGCATATATGCAACTGTTATATCAAAGTTTTTTATTAAAGTATTTCTAAGATATAAGGAGATTATAAAATATACAAATTGAGGGTAAAGAATAAGAGAGGTCAACTTTCTCATATCAAGGTCCTCACCGTTCCCGAGAGTTAATTGAATGAATTTGATAAAAAACCATAATTAACCTCTGCTGTCATATGCTTAGAAAACAGCAGACTTGGTGAGTCCAAAACCAGCTATTGACCCATGTATGGGTATCCTTATTTTTTTTATGTTCTGGGTTTCGTATTTTCAATAACACACGCTTTCAAGTTCAGGCTAGCAAATAGGTGACTGGATCATGTCTCATGTCTCATGTTTTCATGTAAATAGCTGTGACTTATATAGAAGTATATGGGTTACTTGTACCAAAGTATGTGAGGTGAGGTGATTTGATTTAAGACATACTTTTATCCTGTTTTGAAATAAAGACCATTGCAACTAGAGACAATGATATTACGTTGAAGCCAGACTGAGTTCAATTTAATTACACACAACCTGTCGTGTCGTGATTTCATCCCTCCCATCCCATAATTCTCCCTGTAATTGCGTTGCGGATTGAAGTGAATTTTACCCATGATTAGCATTGCTCGATGTTATTTTTTATCAGATTTATCCCATTAGGATTATGCAGTTTCTGGTCACTTACAGCTCTTTCATTATTATCTAATTTTCATTAAGAAATGAAACCCGTCGTCACCGTCGCAGAGATGGACAAAAAGTGAGTTTTTTTAATCTCTTTGGATTCATGATTCTGACTCTGTGTGATCTGTAATGAAACAATATAAATAGGATTTTTTGGAGTTTGGCAGAGAAATAGTACATGGACTGTCTATTGAATTTGATGGAAGAATTAGGTAATAAAGCTATTGTTATTTTTAAGATTCGAAAACCAATTCAAGTGGATACTGCTGCTGAACTTGGAACGAATGGTTGCGAGAGAGACAACCACCGGAAGAAGGTATTGTAATAAACAAGAATAGCTATTTACCAGACTTTACGGACTACAAAGCAATACTTTTTTCGTCAACTTACGAACTGTCTCCTTATAATGCACATATGCATTGAATTATTGAAACGCTGAATAGAAGTTTGAATCTGCCTAGTATCACTCTATTATACCCCAATCTAAAATAACGCCACCACAATGCCGGATTACCCTAAGTCTTCATTCCAAATTTGTTTCTTATCAGTCCCGAGGTCTGGCGAGAGGAGGCAACAGACACAAAAAAGATTTATATCTTCTTTTTTTCATGACTGAAATGGTGGTTTCGGCAAATGTTATATCAAGAAAAATATTTCAATGATAGTTGAATCATGATCATGAACTAATACTTCCCATAGTGTATGAACATGTAAAATTAAATACTGAATACCTATTTTATTAAATAATCTCTTGCATGAAAAGTTATTTCAGCAAGGTTAAGGTTTTATTTGCATAATCTAAGATGTCTGATCTTCATTTCATTTGTCTGAGTTGGCATACTGAAAAAAGGTGTGCCAATAGTTTAGAATGCATTTTAATATGTGTCATTGTTAATATCCTATACTGAGTGCTTAGAACAGCATTATTCTGTACAACTAAATCTTTTTTGTTCATTTTAAAGAGTGCCATTGAGCTCAGCAGAGAATATACTGTGATTCGTTTCGACCTTACAGAGGTGTGTAGATTTATTTACTTNAACGAAGCATAAACAATTATATAAGCAATCATCAGTAACGCCAATACGGAGTCCAAGAGTTTACAAACTTTTACTAAGAAGGTGTGTGTATTTCAGCTTGTATCACCAACACTTTAGTACTGTACATCCATTTAGAAGTGTTTGAACAAGACACATTCACCTAGCTCAGTGCTCCGCAACCTTTTTTCCCATGCGGCACACTCAATCTTTTCAAAATTTGGCGGCACACCTCAACTACAAATGTAGGAGTTTGGATGAACGCGCTAATGGCTGGGACAGAAATTGGGCACATTTAGCATAATAATTGATTTAGATATTTTTTTTTTTACGAATTTTAAAAATTAAATTTTTATTGCAAAATGTTGCTAGAGAAACGGAAATTAATATATATTTCAATTTTATTCCTGTACTATCAATAGAATCGGAGAAATTAATTATTTACTATTCCGGGCATAGTTGGCATTGCCACCCAAAACTGTGTGATAGGATTACTGCAGTGTTACACCGGCATTGCTAGCAGAGAGGACTGCTCACATTCCTATCCGCCAAATATTTTCCACACTGGATCCTATCCGCCAACCAAATATGATATGCATCAACAAAATTGCATATAACATTTATAGTCTATTGTGAAATATCCAATAACTAAGAAATTTAAGACTTTTCATTTGGGAAACGGAGGAATGAGGAGCTCAAATGCAAATTGATAAATATCGCTTTCCCAAAGAAATATGGTACGCTTAAGTGATCATGCCTTCGCAATATGCTTTGGGCACCGCAGTGCTATAGTGTGAATAGTTGTGTGATTAATTGTTTCTCTTTGTCTGATAGATTTGATGATAAGTACCATTTAACAATAATAGTTATTGCAGCTGTTGCCGTTTTTATAGATTGATTTATTGTTCCAACCACTTCCAGTTTTACGGTAAGTTTATATTCCGTTATTAGATCCACGGGTTAGAACTTAGAAGTCCGTGTGACCTTGTATAACTCGAACACAAAAATTTGGATGATAATCCTAGCAGTAATTTCCGTGTATACGTTACCGAGATGAGTTACACACGAAGAATGGAAAATACGTGTTTTAACTTTCAAGCATCGATTTATGTTATGCCCTCACTCATACTTGATTTTTATTTGTGATATATTATAGTATAGGTAAACCTGGTTTATTCTAGCCTCTGAAGGATCGCCCCGAGGTACTTTTAAATTAAACGTCCATAATATGATTTTTACTGGTTCAATCACGTTAAAATTTACAAAAACCTTTCTCATAGCCGTATAAACATTCTGTGACAATATTAAGTCAATTGAATCGCCCGCTGAGAAATCGGGGTTTATGATTGGGACTGAGGTTAATTACCTGAGGAAATTCATCATATTTCTTCGAATATTCAATTTTGCAATACTGACTGACTGATGAATCAAGGATAGCTTACATCAAGGCGTATGCATAAAACAATTTATTACCTGAACCTCCGGCGAACACCTTTAAAATTATGAGTATCCGCAGAGGTACCCACCCTACATCGACGCATATACAGTGGATCCTCATACTACGAGTTTAATTCGTTCCAAGACCGGGCTCCTATAACGATTCACTCGTATTACAAAACGCGTTTTTCCATTGAAATGAATCGAAAAAAAATTAATCCGTTCCAGGCTCCAAAAACCACGCAAAATGCCTTTTTTAAAGTATTTTTGAACAGAAACGTACAGTTAAAATTAAAATAACAACACATATGTGTACATGTAATAAAAACATAAGAGATTATAGAAGAAATGATCGTGCAGATCGTCGATGTCGTTCGGTTGTATTGCTGTGCCAAGTCCACTACACGCACTCCTTTCTTATGTTTTTTCTATTATTGCACTCTTCACTTCTATTGTAATAAGCTTTTTTTCTTACCACTACTATCTTTAGTACTTACTTTTTTTGGACCAATGTTTAACACAAAATCAATCCAAAATATGCACGGAACACGAAATATTCACTAGCACAAAACGCTTGTGACGTTACCGCTACAAAATAAACACGTGAATCAAGCGAATGCAGACTGCACTTGGTGAGTAAAGCGCAGTAAATTGAGCATGTGCTCTTTCTTTCTTATCTCTCTCTTTCGATACAAATCGATGAGTCAGCTAGAAACGCTATTAATTGACTCTCTTTACCTTGCCATTGTGTATGACGATCGCTCGTACTGTGAATCTGTACT
>QRAM01000337.1:14004-62669 GCA_013436055.1 Halocynthia roretzi
ATGGTTAACACAAAATCAATCCAAAATATGCACGGAACACGAAATATTCACTAGCACAAAACGCTTGTGACGTTACCGCTACAAAATAAACACGTGAATCAAGCGAATGCAGACTGCACTTGGTGAGTAAAGCGCAGTAAATTGAGCATGTGCTCTTTCTTTCTTATCTCTCTCTTTCGATACAAATCGATGAGTCAGCTAGAAACGCTATTAATTGACTCTCTTTACCTTGCCATTGTGTATGACGATCGCTCGTACTGTGAATCTGTACTTGTCGTATCAAACAAAAATATTCACAAATGGCGGCTCGTATAACGAATTTCTCGTCTTATAAGTCGCTCGTAGTATGAGGATCCACTGTATACTTGATCAGACGTCTGCGTAGTCGCGCGGTTTATTCGAAAATCCATTTTCCTTTAGATTTTCAATTTCGCAATGCGGCTGATATATTTCAATTTCAACGTAGGCTCATAAAAGGCATAAATTTCAAAATATCGCATATCGAAAATTTGTGAGAATGTTTGCGGGCTGCACAAATAGACCTCACACTCTGTACATTGTCCAACTCTGCTCCAGATCAAATATAAAGCTACATCATCTCTGGCTATTTATTGATATATTTTCAAGACAATAAATTCTTGTTGAACAGATTTTGATTCTTTGAAGTTGTTCTCGAGCTTACTGTCGTTATGGAAGATAGGAGAAGAGTAAATGCAGGTTTGAACATTGTTTTACTTTCATGTTTGCAAATCAATTGTGGCGTAGGCTTGTTTAGAATGATTCAAATGAATGTGTGACTGCTGGCTCTTTATTTGTTTTAATTCTCCAATACATTCTTGAATCAAAATTATTGACTCTGTTTTGAATATTGGTATTTCTACAACTGTGTACTTTACTTATCATAGCTTTTCCAAGATGTTTTAGTTAATTGACAAGAACAACATTCAAGAGGCATTCTATTCTAAATCAGTGGTTCTCAAGCTTTTTGGCACCGGGGCCAAATTCTAAACCTAAACTCTGTAAAGGGCCGCAATAATTTTATTAAAGAATAATTAAGAACAATGAAGATTCTATACTTTGTTACGTGTCAGTGGAAATTATCATCCATGAATCAACCTGTAGAGTGTGCTAAAAGGTTGTTATAAGACATTTTCTTTGTGAACACAATGTAAGTTTTGTGCCAATGATGTACAGTTGAACCTCGATCCAACGGACTAATAGGGGGAAGCAGTTGTCTGTTAAAGCCGTTTGTCCGTTGCAGCGACGAAATTATCCGTGGGGTGCGAAAATAAACACAAAATACAGAACTATTCATATATTATATGCGACTAGGATGGGGAGGTGGAGGTGGCTATGTTCATGCGGTGATCACCAAATCACACGAAGAAAAATGTTTACTACCTCAAGAAATCTAAATTCTAGAATGTACATACCCAAATACAACTATGTTCTGCAACATATATCATATGGTCTGAGGCTACCATTTGTTTGCCTATAGTAAAACGGTGAAGGGAAAGAAAATTAAAATTAAAGACTTCACTCAATAAAAAAATGATGATGAAGACAATACATAAAAGTACATAAAAGCTCTCATACGTATATATCCAGTTTCTCATTTTGGCCACTAAGAGGCAGTCCAGGATTTTGTATCCTCGGTTTCCAAAAAAAGCCCAGATTCGAGTTTTCTCGTATGTGCATTATTCTGAGATGCATCTGATCAGCCGAGCCAAATTTGGTGAAGATCAGTTAAAAATGCGATGACCCCTTTATGATTGTGGAAACATGGTCCACAAATTGTATCAATGACTACCGCAAAACAACAACTTTTATGTGAGCCTTTTTGAAATCACTTAATGTAATTTGAAGTTTAACACCACCATATTTCCAGAATTGATTTTGAAATATTCTTCATTAGCATAGTAAAAGCGGGTTCAGCCATGGGTGGTCACTCTTAGGGGTGGCAATTACATGAATTAAAAAGTTGACCTTTATTGTTACTTTGTCACCTAACAGCCTGTTTGACAGCCGAACTAAATAACAAAAATTTCTGGTACCTCCAAGCTCCTACGAAAAGCTTTTTATGTGATGATGAAATACCTTTGCGAGAGGCTGTTTTAGTCTTCATACTGGTTGGTCTGAAGCGTCGCTGTCCTACTGATGATAATAAGTGTCCCAGGAATACATGAAATGTCTACCAATCTACTTTATATTTTGCAAAATCATATCTCTTCTTCGTAGCAGGTTTGCTCAGCACTGCTCTGCCAATGCAGGCAACCAAATATTGGTACTTCATTTTCTAGGTCGAGGGTGAATAACATTTTCATTATTTCTGGACATACCAACTTTTTATAGGGTTAGGGTTACTGAATGTGACAGGTATTGTTGTTCTATTATTTCATAACATGCAGTGTTTGGCTTTTGTATATTGGACTTTGACTTTTGATCTGGTATCTGTGCTTATGTAATTCTCCAGCACTGTGTGTCTGTGTAAACTCCTGGTTGCTAGTGAGTGTTTCTTTTATAAGTGAAATTATGCACTTTGGTCTGAACTGGAAATTAAGTACAAAGGTCAACTTGACGCTGTAACAAGAGAGTTTTGAAGTGACAAGCAACTGTTTGTATGCTTGGTATATTGGTATACAATACCTGATAATCCAGAGTAATAAAGAAGATACAGTAAAAAATTATTTGCAACTGGTCATCTGTCTTTTAGATAATGAGACCAGTAAGTATCATTTGCAATACGAGTTAATGTGAATATGAATATGCCAGCTCAGTAAATAAGAGCAGTATCCCGATAAGTCATGAAATAGCTGCATCAGGTCGAGGTCCACTTTTTTGCACCTTACTTGTGATTAGTCTATTTGAACAGTGTACATTTTAGGGTTATTTATTCACCCTGATATGATGACTACTGCACACAAGATTTGTTTTCTTGTACGGTGTGTGAGAGACTGAAGATTTATTTGATGCAGTTTGTTGGAACTTAGCAGAAGGGGGATTAGGTCAGCTTTTCATTCTGTGCTATCTCGGAGACAGTTGCACTAGGCAAAATGCTCATGGAATGGTTTAATACTCATAAAAACGGTCAGCTTCTACCTGTGAATGTCCCTCTGACCAAAGAATCTGTTAACGGTATCCCAAGTGCACAAAATGTGCTAAGATGGATTCGCCGCAGTATATCTTCTGCGACTGAGACAGTCGAAGACAATACTGGAATGACGGACACTAACTCCGAAGAATTGCATGATTGCGATATGGCGCTGGAAGAAACGGTTCCCAAAATGAATATTGCTACAGTTAGTTTTCCTTCGTTCCTGAATTCGGGCTACAGCCCTCCGTCGAAGTTTCAGTATCGCAGAGCTTCTCTGTTAGATGGTATAGAGAAAACCCTAGATGTTTCATTCGGTGGACGGCGGTCACTTCTCGCACCTCCGATTAAAAAAACTTCCAGAAAGTTGAATTTGGCTCTGAAAAACATGTTTTCTAATCCAAAAGGAAAATTGAACAATGGCCAAAGCGATGTACGAATGGATGAAGAATCCCAGCAGGCTCTTTTGCCTTTACCATTGTATTCATTTGAAACAACTAAAATTACTACTACTTCTTCCACTCTTCATACTTTGATTAAAACAAACCATTCAGAAAATACGTCGCAGAAAGGTGAGTTCATTCATTCTTCGGGAATTTTGGTAACTCTTGGAAAAAAACATTCAGCTTTCAGAGACTTTGAAGTTTTTTAATAATATACCTTTCTTCCATAAAAGATAGGCGTCAAATGTTTTGGGTATATTTCAATGCCTGTGATCATGTTCGAGTTCTTTTGTGCCTTCTCCAATTCCCCTATAAATTCTATCCAGGCAGATTACTCTGATATCTCACAAGTAATTAATGCCATTTCATCTTTGTATGCTATTTCTATATCAGGATTGTGTATGAATTATTATCCTTGGAAGTTGTAAGGGTTAGTTAGTTATTTTGTTCTGTGTGTGAAATTTTGACAAGTGATTTCATGGAAGAGGAAATAGACGTGAAGAGAGCTGCAATAGCTAGTGTTGCATCTCTAAAAATAGTGAGCTTGGAAATAGCGGAAATCTAATTAATAGGATTGGAGGGTGGAAAATGACTACATTCTCTGCTTGCCTGCTATTTAGTGAATCGATCTTCCAAGAGAGTTATGCAGGGGAAGAAAAAAATTAGAAATATATATGTCTCAGCGGATCTTTACCAAAATGGGACGGATGTTCGGAGGCATCCCGTAATAATGCATGAACAAAGAAAAGCGTCCGGTCTGGAGGATAAGAATTCTATGTTGGGCTGTCCGCTATCATAAATATGAATCTGTATATATACTTGTATAGTATTTCCCATTAAAGGCATATCTGGGCAAGGCTACGGCGCTATGCTAGTATACATATATATACACATGGATGTACATTGTGTGTTATGTGTTGTTATCAGTGGTTTTATTTGTTTTTGGTTCTTTCACAATCTTGTTGTGCTCTTGTCATCTAAATATTCTTTGTATTCTTATTTTATTATTCAATCCACTATTCCTCTTTTTCAGACTCTCTGCCGTCTGAACGGTCAACATTCCGATCCGTCGCCAGTCTTGTCATTATTTTCCTGATGTCATGCGCTCTAATTGGTACAGTGTACAACAACTTTCCAGAGATGTCCGAGTAATGAATGATTTATACTTTGTTATATCTCTACTAAGATTATTAACAAAATTTCCTCCATAAGGGCCACATAAACATTCGTGAGGTCTCAGACAACCAAAGTCGATAATAAAACTAATATTACTGAATAATGAATTAATTAATATAAATTACACTGAAATCTGACTAATATTCAAACATCTGTGTTATCTTCATCATCATCAAAAATAAACCAACCAATATGCCCAAGGTATTAAGAGTTAAATAGATAAGTTTCTAATGGTTTTGGTAATTGAAGACATATAATCTTACTGGTATTGGACATTGTGAAAATGTTTAGCAGTACATATACATGCTGGATTCATATGCGAACGAAAGTTTCACAGAGTTTCGCATATAATATGCGCAATTGCTACAACTAACCCTTGATGTACAAGCATTATACAGACAAGAATTTGGTATTATAAATACTTATTAAATATCATATTTGAATAACAGTAGGTTTTAATTTCGCAAGAACTTAAACCTCATTTTCTAGAGTTGGGTTATGAATACTTTGCTGTTGCCTTATAGCCAAGGCTACCATCTGCCTGGACCGATAAATAAAAACGTTTGGAAAAATCATCTTGCTACGAAAAAATAAACAAAAAATTTCGGAAAATCGTTTTATCTAAGCGAGTAAAATCAAATTACTTCAATATGTATTTGATCAGAAATGATCTGCTTCAACATTCCTGTGTCCTTGGAAATCAGCTCTTGCATCTCATAAATTTCAGGAGACGGGAAGGGGCATACTAATGGTCATAACCAACATATGTGATTGGATACTTTCTATGTCTAATAAGACAACTAAGCACTTAAATCAGAAAATGAGCAATGAGTTTCTTAGAAATAAGCACAATAATATTTTCTAAGACACTGTTCTCCAATATAAGCCTAAATCTTAGGAACAAGTACAATCTGACAGCCCTGCATATATGGCTGGTTTGACTTTACTGTCTTGGTGCACTAAGAATAATAAATAATTTCAATAGTGCCCACTCCATAATAATTACATGGTTTGACATTGCCATTCTAATCTCTACAATCTTTTCTCCTTTTTCAGAGAAGAGAAGGAAAGTGTCAAGTTACCCAGGGATATTGAAGACGCAAAGCAACTTGGCCGCGTTTTATCAAAATACAAAGATACAAATTATTATGAAGTCATGTCTGCATTCTTCGTCACTTACATATTGTATCCTTTGTGAAATTCAACATATTAGTTTGCAATCCTACTGCCCCTCAATATAGTATATGGCAAATATGCTATCCCAACGAAAACAATTGCATATCAAGGTCCATTTTGAAGATTCCATTTTTCTCATTACCTAACACTATTTCTTAGTGAAGATTCAATAATATACAGTTACAGTAGAAGCTTGTTACTTCCGTGTTGGCTAACGTGTAATTCCTGTTACTTCGATTGGCCCTTGCAAAATTCCTATTAAATTAAACGTTCGAATAGTTGGAAGGAATTTGCCTGGTTCCCCTCGACTCCTAACGAGCTTTTGCTGTAATTAGATTGCCAGTAATGATATCCATATAGATTGCTCCATCATGCTAGTCAAAGTTCCTTTACTGCACTGTCTCAGTCTTCAAACCTTTGCGATACCTGGATCGGTGTTCCTCAGCATATTATCGGGATTCATGTATCCGTTTTATATTGCACTCTTCCTAGTTTGTTTGGTAAGTTAAATAAAAAATTGAACTAAGAAATAGATTACGGTGGAGACCTACTATAATATCAAGAAAGTCTCATCATCTTGCTATTTTTAAGATTATTGTCTTACAGATTGAATATTATCTACCGTAATTTTCTAAATATAAAACAAACCATGGCTAAGATGTCAGATAGCTGAAAAATCATCTAAAAAAAGCTATACTCTGTGTAATTCCCAAGTCGGTGTGATCAAAGTAAACTATTGAATCGTGCTTCCCTACTAGCCATCAATCCCAAGCCTAAAGACGTGAACTGTATAGACATGCTAAATGATTAATTCAAGCCTGTTGTACCCCTGTTAACTTGTAAGCACATGAAAGCGCTGTAACTTGAAAGACTCGCTAGCAGCACTGTGAATGTGAGACTGAAAGCTTTACATATGATACACATGGTAGGGTTATTTAATGCCTCGTTCAAAGGCTATTGTCTCGTGGCTATATTAAGCCATTTTACTCTCGTTGGGCCGGCATGTTTCCAAAATTCTCTGTTTAATTGATTTATGCTAGGTCTCCACTCTACCTATTTATTCATTACAGCAGTCTGACCATGCTTTTTGCTTACAGTGCTCTGGAATTGGAGCTAGTGGATGCTATCTGATTTCCTATTTCATTGGGAAACCGTTAGTTCAAAAGTATTTGGAAGAGAGAGTTCGCAAATGGAATGAAGTTGTAAGTGCTTTTCGTAATTAATTATATTTGTAACTACCTGGCATGAAGAATGAAAAATATATTCTGAAAACCTTCATAGTTGATTATTATCAGATGAGTCAGTCGTTTATTAGTTTTTCAAGCAATCTGACCTGACAGCTGCCTTTTGAATCATGTATTCAATATAATAGTAACTTTGACGATGACAATTGTCATTTCTATGAAACAAATTACCTTAACCCCATCAACCACTCTCAATTTTAGTTTTGTGGAGCATTTTACTTTATGTGGAATATTGTCCATGAAATTAGAAATGAGAAAAGCCTTGAAAGCAATTTAGCTATTTAACTTTTTCAAACATTCCCCAGCTGTGAAGAGAGAATACCTCCTCATCTCAATCCCTACATCCCTAAAGCCATACAAGATTAATAAAATGACCCTGAAGCATGTGTATTGCAGACCAGGATTATACTGTTATTTTTCTCTCAATTAACTATTTAGTCCAACCCTCTTGAGGCCAGTACTGCTTAATTGGCATTATAATAGCGCCGTGATGAGGATTTGCCTAAAAGAGTAACTTTATATTACGTAGCATGGTAGCTAACTTATGTACGGTAATAGGAGAGACCTGTGCATACACCAACACAAATATGATATGTACTTCAATTAATTCTTTTTTAAAGGTCGATGGACAAAGAGAACATCTATTCAATTATCTGTTGTTTCTGCGAATCACTCCATTCCTTCCAAACTGGTTCATAAATATCGTGTCTCCTGTCATCGAAATCCCTATTTCGACATTCTTTATTGCAACGTTTATCGGTGTAGCACCGCTATCCTTCATTGCGATCCAAGCCGGGACTACTTTATATCAGCTAACCGCTGCAGGAGATGCAATTTCATGGACCAGTGTCATTGTTATGGCAGTTTTAGCAGTGTTATCACTAGTGCCTGTGTTGTTGAAGAAAACACTAAAAGGAAAGTTTGAATAATCTTCTCATGGTACCATCATCTCCACGATATAACAAGAATGTGCAATGTGTAGTCGGTTTTTATTATTTTTCCAGGATTGTGCATCTGCGTTGTAGAAAAAAACGTTTCTCAAGTTGCAGTAACATTCGATATCATTTTGGTACAGTGAAATCCATGTAGAATGAGCTGTGTGAAACAGTGTTATTATTTGATAGCAAAGTGATTCCAAAATTAAAAACCCCTGAAGTGTCTTCCAAACTAATATATTGTAATTTATTGTAGACGAAGGGAAATAACTAAAGTGTTCAAATGCTAATGCAACGCTAAAGTGACAATATATCCGAATGCAAACGTAATGCTTGATAATACTAAACAGCATGGAGTTAATCTGCAGTCAATTTGCTACCAGGAAATATTGTAATATCAAGGAAAATCAGAATTCTCTGTATATTTGAATACAAAGCAAATCGACCTATGGTAAAACCCATTATCTTCTACTTCAACCAGTACTTATATATAAAAAAACGAAAGACATAAATACGTTTCCAAATCCTGCTTTAATTTTTTTCTTCAATAAATAAGTTTTAGGCAATTTTACCTATTATCCTCTAATCCCCTCCCCCCACAACAATTTTATTCACTTGCCACTCTCCCGACATCAACTACAATCCGGGGAAACACTAATGCCCACTTTGACTATCAGCTGAAATCCCTCTTTGTCTTTGCTAATTTTTTTCAAATGAATGCTGTTAAATGTGGTGTGAAACAGAAATTGACTGCATAATGACAAAACATTTTTGTTTTTTGCAAAGCATCTTCACTAGTCAATACATATTTGCATTAAACCTGTATTTGCATAAAAGCTGGGTTTTACTGTACCAAAAATATAGTAATGCTATTATTCTTGTTTGTGTATGAGGAAAAAGTTTTATTTATTTCAGAGGAAACGAACCTTGTTTTGGTGTCACATATTTTCTCATTCCTTTTCCACTCCTAGATTCAGTCTAAAATGTTCAGTAAATTTACATCCTACGAACGAACTTCTAAAAGGTGGAAAAAAATATTTGTATGTTTGTAACTCTGTGACAAGGAGATAAATCGATTGGGGAATGACTCCAGCTTCAGAGTTGGGATAATCCGAGGCAAAAAACTATTACCATTGCCTGCTATGACTGTTTTTACTCTCAACAAATAATGATTTATTTCTCCTGGTGTTGTGTATTACAAAACAAGAGGTTGAATTTTTATTACCATGTAATATTGTAGCTCAATAAACCTCAATTATGATATAGAATTTGACACTATGTTGTGTGATACCACATTTAATGTAACCAGACAGCAAAAACATTTTCCAACCTCTGGCTTTCCTATACCTGGAATTGAACTGGATATATCTACCAGAGTGGATGCCTAATGAATTCCTATTGTGTCAATACTTCAGGATCTTTGAATTTTCACACCTAATTTGGAATAAATAGTGTCATGTGTCATGTTGGATATTTGGAACTGTGATACAGTTTTTAAATCGTTCACCGTCTAGTTTTTTAAATGCTTAAGCAAGATTTTGAGATGATATATCAACAGTTGATATGCAACACTACCTCTCTTCTGTACACATGCAGATATTCTGTTTTATTCTTTCCGATCGGGAAAGTCCTATGCAATTAACCATTGCCTATAATTAGACTGTTGTAATTGGTGATTTCAAAGAGAACTGATGACCTTGATTTGTTCAATGAATAAAATATGTTTTTGTCACCAGATTCGCATGCTGCAGGGCTGGTTATTTATTCAGGAGATAATCTTCAAGATTACACAAGATTGGTCTATAAAAAAGAAGATGCAGTAAGTTTCAAAAGTTACTGTTCGGTTAATATTAGATTTTTGATTGAAGGGCTTGGGGTAATTGTAGATACCTGACCACAATAACGACAACGTACGCTGCAGTGAGGCGGGGTACACACCTAATATACAAGATTGTATGGATTCGTGCTTCGGAATTGTAAATACTTAAATTTTATAAATTGTATTTTTAGGACCCCACTGTTGTGGAAAATGAAGGACGTGCTGTGCTGAATTACATGTGTTTTATGTGTACCCCACTCCAATATACAAGATCGATTGAATTTGCTTAGCCATGGTACATCCACAATTTAAATTGTATTTTTGTGACGCCACTGTTGTGGAAAATGAAGGACGTGTTGACTTACATGTGTGTTGCTTGAAAGGAACTCAAAACACGGGAGATGACAAATTAATCACCCTTCACATTAACAAGGGGAGGGACTGTGAAATCTCGTGGATGGTGAAAACCTTGCGGTACTACTACGACCCTATTCTCTCTATATAAAGATAGAGACCATGCTACGACCAGGAGGATCACATGAGTGACATGATATCCAAGTCGGCGCATTTGCAAAAAATGGGTACTATCCTATCTCGAAGATAATTTCTAATTTGTATGCAAGAATTACGATACAATACAATACCACTAGAGCAGTACAGTAGGCCTACTTTGTATTTTTCAATTGTCACCTTTTTCGTCACCCCAAGTTTGACGTAACAACATGCCACTCCTATATCGGACATAAAATTATTTATTTATTTTACTGTTATTCGCGCAAGGAATATTTCACGATAAAATCCTCACGACAACCATTCCGGTCACCATAAATAACGAATCCCTATCACACAAAAGCTCACCATGATATACATACATCATTTCGTTATCGTCTTAAATTCTCATTTTATCCCAATGCTATTACTAGCTTTGCTTAAAACACGCTTGTTTACAAACCTGAATTTCTTATGATTTTTCATATCACATTTTTTCAATCGAAAAACAACCTTTTATTCACTTTCTGCGAGTTTTTCTCATTACAAAGGAACCGTCCACTAGTAGGCATACGCTTTGAGCTTTGGACTCTGAAATCCTTCATATCCATGGTTACAATCAGCTTTTTGGTGGGAATGGTTAGATTTCCTATTAGGGGCTTTTGTGGTCAGAATCACCATGTAACATATGACATTTGTGAAGTGTTAGGAAAGTTAGTGTTATGGCTGTGGTTATTCTAGTCTATTACAGGTTGATAATGCAAAAAAATTCGGCGTAATGACACCGGCGTAAAGTAATCACACACTAATTCATCCTACAGTTTCACCATATTACGCCTGAAATAAAATCGTCACATCTTTCGTTTTATCCAATTTAAACAATCAAGGTTGGGATGATAGGATTCCTTGAATGGTTGTTCCTTGTCACCTCGAGGAAAATATGGTATTCCACCCCAAATTTTTTTGCCCATTTTTGTCCCTTGTGACCCAGGAAGAGGTCGGCCGGGACCTGAGTGGCCTTCAAAAGTTTCTTCAGACATTCAAGAATACATTCTGAAAAAATCCCGGGTTTGGGATAAATTTGAGCCCTAAGGAAACTAAATAGTAAGCCGATGCCACCCTTTTATGTCTTACGTTTACCTTTTATGTCTTTTACGTCTCAACCATTCAAGGAATCATATCATCACCACCTTGATTCTTTAAAGTGGATAAAACGAAAGATATGACGATTTTATTTCAGGCGTAATATGGTGAAACTAGCATGAAATAGTGTGTGATCACTTTACGCCGGTGTAATGACGTAATAAAATTTTACTGCTCTGGTCTAACTGTATGAATATCATGGCATATATTTGTAATATATGTTTTATATATTGTAATATTCGGCATGAGTTTTACATGAAATGCACCGGGACAGCTTGGGAATAGGATCTAAGCCTAAACAAGTTATTCGTGTACATTTCCTTATACATAAGTCCTGACGCTAATCATGTTAACCTCGCATGGATTTATGTAGAGGTTGAATTTCAGATTTAACGTAAAAATACTGTTTCGTACAGAAATTACTATACATGTGTCAGAAAAATGCTCATAAAAAAAAATAATTGCAATACAAAACACTTTAGTTACATCACTTCTCTCACTTAAAATCTTTGAGATTTTGGATGTTTCCAGATAGAGGATTATCAACCTGCAACCTGTTTGGTGTGAGGATTAGGATATATTTTCTTGTAAGGGATCTATTTCCTGGAGGGATTTCCTGTTACAGTGAACTGGGTTTAATATAAATTGTGAATTCCAAGTTTCTACTAGATTAAAATTCTGAAAAACAATAAATCCTGGAACTAATCTTACAAGAGCATACTAAATGTTTATTTGCTTTGTTATTCATGATATAGTTCATCATCACGCAAAGAGATTTGAGGTTTCAAATAAGTCATTAACTTTCACTTTTATATCATGACAGTCAATAATACAATTACCCATATGCTATTAAATCAGTTCTCCTCACCTCAGGGTGGATATCCTGTCAATGTTGCTTCAATCGATGACCTAGACCTTCTTCAGTCAAGGGTAATTATCATTGCTTCATTTGCATTTTAGACTTTTAAGCAATTCTGCACAGTATTCTCATTCAGTCAATAAATTGTCGCAAATATTCTAGAGATATCAAACTTTAGAGATTACAAAATAATTTTACAGTTTTCATACAATCGAGACAAAACTCCAAGATAAGTTGCTTGACAAAAAAATTGATAATTTAGGATATTTAGATTCACTGGCATATTTTGCTAGGATTTCTAGGCATACAGCAAAGATAAGGTTAGCTAGTCAGCCACGCATGTGTCATAATTCTGGCATCCTTTAAGTCGAACAAGAAGACTTCGTCCTATTTTTATGGGTATAGCTGAAAATATGTGCTGAATTTTTTGGTGAGAATTTACTGGATTATATATACGGTAAGGTAAGATCGTGGATTTCATATATTTCATAGTTTTGCAATTTTATTGTAGCATATATTATATATACTAGTAATATGGAAAATAGATTTTTGATCAAGCAAGTGTGCTATGGACTATTCCAGTCTTTCTTGGACTCTTCAAGCCCACTGGAGAGGAAATAAAAAATTACTAGTGCTCTTCACATGGGAAGCTAAGAAAACTTGATTATTCAAAGCTACTCTTATCAGTTAGCATGCAGCACACCTAGCCACCACCTACTGAGGGTAAGAGTCGTTGAAGGCGATGATATTCCATAAATCTTTATTACTGTAGTGCATAATATAAATAAGTAACATGCATATATTTCAATCTTATACTGTATATAGATTATAAAGGGTTGTATTCTGCCCTACTTTTCCCAACATCATGGTTCATTGTGGTGTATATACTATGATGAATCTGTGAAACCGTTGTACTCAAATAGGGGATATCCAGACCACCTCTAGACTACCCCATTACACCCATACACATACATTTGTGGGTTGGACAATGGCAGGTAGAGAAATTCTATCGGCCAACCTTGTGGTGTGTGTACATTTCACTGTTCAGCAAATAGCGAAACATTGCTGGGAAAATCACTGGGAAACTATGTACACAAGTTCTAATAGGCTGGAAGCACACACACCATCGGCGATGCTCGTTTAGTTTTTATCACTTACATTTTTTAGTACCAATTTGATTAATTACCTTGACAAACTTGTACATTTGGCGCTGTCTTTTACTCCTATATATCCATAGTCTCGTACTCCAGACGTAATTTAGTTTCTGAAGAAGTAATAATTGTAATTGTCGTCATTTCAGTTACAAACATCCAATGATGCAAGAGAGAGAAACACAATAAGAGGAGCAATTCAAAAACTTAGAGAACAACAAGGTGAGTTTCGATATAGTTTCGAATATTCTGCGAAAGCATGGATATAAAATTCGTACCTTTTAATTCTGTTATTCAGATGATTTATTCTAATATTGTCATGATAATATAGCAGAAAGTGCTCCCCAAAGAACCAGTTGGAAGAGAAGAAGCAGGCGGCATGAAAAATCTGTAGTAATGGAAAATAATTCTATGAATGCTCATATGGATCTAACTGAGGCAGATTTAAAAAGACGGGGAAGTAACTCTATTGAACAACCTCAAACTACTTTCCAACATTCTCAAACCCACGATGTTCAAAATCACGACTCCGTTTTCAGTTCCGGCTATGACCGTGATAAAAGCAGTTCTCCATTTGTTAGGGATTCCGTTTCGAGAAGAAATAGACGGTCAAGAAAAAGCACAACATCTTCACAATCGTCTTCGGCGTTAGGTATTAGATTTTTCATCTATCTATCTGTTGGGAATGTTGTTACCAGTGAAGGAAGGAAAATTGCTCTTGGTTACATAAAGATACATACATGTAATGGATAGGGGTTTAGGAAACTAGGGGTAAGATATGGTCTGGGAAGTTGGTTAGACACTATCAGCCCTTGTAAAAGATTTTTTGTTATGCGGTTTCACAGCCTTTATGAGTCTATATACATTGGGTATTGTGATTACATACCGATCGTATCAGCATGTGTTATATGTGTTGTTCATGCCAGCTTAGTAGAATATGTAGAATATGTAAAGTATAATTATAGCAAATAAACAAGTTAATTTTAATTGCTGGAAATTCGACAGAGGATAGCTAATAAATGTCTATGACTTCCTACAAGTACAGAAATTTGAAATTGGGAAGTAGAGAAAACTTTGTTCCCCTGCATACCCCCCTTATTCCCACCCCTGATAACATATCTACAGTGATGATGGTGTTTAATATTAATTACAAGAAACACATTTCTTCTGGGGTATTTGACAGTAATCCTATGCATAGTAAACCATCATATAACCTTCATCAGCATATGACAGTTGTTTCAATGAGGGCCTACTATATTAATAGTAGAAGCTAGAAACCGTACGTTTTGTTCTTACCTATCACTATACCATTTAGATGCTCATCTGGAAGTTATTTCTACAATTTCTTCTTTGCCTGAGAGTGATGACAGACATTTTCAAGCAACCACGAATAAACAAAATAAGGTATGTATTGGGTTATGCATATGCAGTCATGTTGTACAGTTACACCTTAACCTCAGTAGAAGATGTGTCAGCATATCATATGTCAGGTCACCTAAATAAAAAAAATAGAGTAAATGACTGATTATATAGGGCTTGTCACCAACCCAGACTAAACATAACCTCAGATAAGTTACATAGAAGGCTTCAGAGAGTTAACAAACCAACCAAATACTTCTTCCTAGATATAGAGCAATAGCGATATCTGATTTTAAAAATCTTTTTGGGAGCCATGGGAAATTACGGTCTCAATATTAGATTTTTTATGACTTTTTACCTCAAATGCAAACCGTGTTCAGTAAAGCATAAGCTCCCACGATCATTCATCAGGGTTTCCGCTGAAGAGATCATTAAGGAAGTAATATAAAAATATTTCGTTACGTCACTTCATCGGCTGCCCATCCCTTTCAGTTTTAAATTTTCTAGTAACTTCACTTCTGCATGAGATTTTTATTTTTTAGAATCAGGTTATATTTGTAGAGGTATCTTCCCTACTCCTTTATTACTAGCTTCATAGCATTGTAGATTCCCTTGATTACACTGATAATTGGACAGATTGATAAAAAAATAATTAAAAACATAAAACTGATATTGAAATTAAATCTTCCTCTTACACTGAAGGGGAGTTCGAATTCCCTGCTAAATATCAAAAGAGTCATTCAGCATTATAATTATTGAGCAGTGGAAGCTATAGCTATAGCCAACTCGTTGGCACCACTGCATATTGTGGACTAATTAGCCGACCGAGTAAGTGGAGGATGCTTGTGCCAGTTTTATGACCCAGTCCGTTACTGTTATTGTGAATTTAATTATAAAATTTTTTAACAACTCAAGTTTAAGTTACACGAATAAACCAACCCTTTTTCGGTAAGTTGCGTAGACTGGAATATTGATTGAAGGTGCTGTCCGTTGTACTCGATGATTACTGATCTCCGTTTGTTAATGCTGTGCCCGTTCTTGCTTCCACACGCGTCCGCACATTCTGACTTCTATGCATGTATAACTGATTAGACTTCATCTTGAATTTGGTAGTTTATTACGGACAGCCAATATGTGGCCGAAACCAACTGCAGTTAAACATTTTCTACTACAAAGATAAACGGTGCTCATTGCTACATAGTAAGTGTAAGAATGTGGTCTAAACAGCGCTACATGAATAATTTCTATGATACAGAATTGAACGCTAATTTGGCCTTGAACTATGAAATAGAATAACGTTGTAAACTACACTTATCAAATGCAATAAAATTTGAACCACTATCTTCGCGATGTCATTCTATCAACCTCAACTATCCCGTTATGTCGGGGTTATACTAGACTTGCATAACTTCGTTTTCAACAACTTTTGTTCGTTCAGGGAGTTAGGAGTTGCACGACTTTGCTAATGTGTGTCCGCGTCTTGTTCTACGTCTTGTTCGATCATTTCTGTCCCCCGAAAAAGGCAGTTAATTCTCTTCGTACAAGTTTACACCAGTTGATCCAGCATCTTTCACGCCTGCCTGACTGTAAAAACTATTTTACTTTATACGGGTCTGTGTCAGCACCGTTTCTCGAAGCGAAACGTCAGATACTGACGAGATACATAACATATACTAAAGAGTATGTTGTTATTTTCAGCGCGCTGATCTGAATAGCAAACGCTACGTTTCAGCTTGAGGCGTTTCGGGGCTTTAGGTATTTGGTTGGAATTTTACCATGGCTTGATATCAATGCCTTGGAAAACAGTTATTGTGCTAGAAATGAGAAAAATCTCCTTAATCCGCTATACAATGTCGTAGTCCGTGGAAAGTTTATCTCTCGATAATCCTTGGCGAAAAGTTTTGTTAGTATTTTGCAGAGCTTACCAGAGAGAAAACGCTGTTCCGAACTCGGCTCTTTTTTATCATGTCGTGTAAATCCAATCAATGGAACGGAACTGTCATTAATGGGAGTCTTGTCCATCGCATGTAGTAATAAATCGCCTACAGGCACTGCTCTTCCCGTCTAACGGAATTCAGAGCACTTAGCCTAGAATTATCCCAGGGAATGAGTTACGACTTTAGCTCATAGTATAAAGTGCAGTTCCTGTGTATGTAAAATTTGCCAGTGACTTTACAGTATATCTATAAGAACGAAGTTTATAGGGAGTAGAATTTTATAAACAACAAATGATGGTTATAATTGTAACAAAAGGTAGTGGAAAATACTGCGACAATGGGTGATGATATACTGGAAGTCTCTCACTACTATTGGTTACAATTATTTTTATCTTTGCATAGTAAAGTACGTTAATTATCAGAAGTACTTACTGTACTAGCAAGGTAAAATTACAGCTACTACTACCAATAGTATACCCATTACAACGAATTTTTGTTATCTTCTTCGTTTCTCACGTATGATAATCTATTTTTGGAGGCATCAGCTCAGTCAATGTAGATACATGATAGTATATCGTTACTTCCAAGTTTGAAAATCGCGTTTTTTTTCATGCGTTATTCTTGAACGTATCTGAACTTCCTTGCCAAATTGGGTTGAGATCCAGTTCCAAATGGCGACATTGTTTCCCTGCTATATAGATGGGGCTATAAAAGCAAAAAAAATGATCGACCGAAAATGATACATTCAAAACTTCGATGTATATCGTCACAAAACATAGAATTTTTCAGATACCTAATATCTCAGCTAAGTAAAATAAAATTGCATCCACTATTGTTTTAATTCGCATTCGAGTACAGGAAAAAGAGATGTGGACCTTAACTGATACGGGTATAGTTCTTTATCGAAGTGTTCTTTTTTTCATTCCTCAATGCGAAGCGAAGAACCCTCTTTAATTATTAATCAACTCTAATTCCTTTCAGTATTCAAATACTCCGAAACTAAGAATTGCAAATAACTTCACTGCCAATGCCCAAAACCAGCAAGGAACAGTCGTTGTAAGAGACGATTTCACAGCCGCTGCAGAAGGCAACTTACACCGACGTGATCCATATCGGCGTTCGAACAATTCTGAAAAACCTGGCTGCAATTCTTCCTCCGCCGCAACAAATCGGTTTAGTATAACTGAAGATCGAAATTCTGTCGCCACACCTTACGGGAAGCAATCTGAATACGATACGTCGAAGACTCCGTCCTTGATATCTCCACTACAAGTCGCATCAACAAAATCTGGGAAAACATCTGTCACTTTCGTGCAAGGTAAAGATTTATGGTCTTCCTATTATAACCTCAGACTAGAAACGCCTTTCGAGTGTAAGTTACTAGTTGTATCGTGTGGAAGATTATTATACTAGTATTATAGTCTTTCATGGGTAACCTTTTTATATACACTCCCGATTACGGTACTTTGGAGGATGCTCCGTACAGTATATCAATAACCCTGTATCGGTAGGTTTCGTAGACTGGAATAGTTCGTGCTCGTAGGTAAGGTATGAATTGATTACAAGGGACGATGTTCCGTATATCTGAACCTCTCTTTCGGTAGGTTCTGTAGATTGGAATAGTACTTGTAGGTAAGGTATGAATTGAACCACACAAGTGCTTCAGTAAGCATCGAGATATACTTCTCTCAACAATGAGATTTTCTCCACAATTCAGAACAGTTAAACACACTTCAGTTTTAATAATCAAGTCCACATTAGTTTCCTTATCGCCACGTCTCACCAGGAGAGTTACATATAACGTCATCTTGCTCTAGCGTTAATCTTATCACCCTACCCATTCAATGTCTTTTTTACTGTATTAAATACAGTGTACAGGAAATAGCGTTACGCATCATTGCCATATACAACTTATAATCGCATCAATGAAGTTTCGCTATACGTCCTCCGGGCTGTAGTAAGGGTGGCTCTGGCGTTTTGAGCGCTAAATTTAGAGGTTTACATCGGGCTGTAGTAAGGGTGGCTCTGGCGTTTTGAGCGCTAAATTTAGAGGTTTACATGAATAAATTTAGACTGAAGTTTCAGGAACACAGGTCTATGTAATATATTTCAAAGTATATTCAATCCTAGGGTGCCTGTTATATTGCTTTGAAAATTAGCATTAATTGATTTCAGCTAAGAAAAAATATAAATTTTAAATTAGACATGAAATTACGTTTTTTTTCTGTAACAGTACGGAAATCAGATTTGGTACTGTCCCAAATAACGGTACCACAAATTATCAGGATTCGATTGAAAAAAGCCTAGTAGTAGTAGTAGTCCTACGCGCTTTACAATGTCAATGATACATATAATCCATATTTACTTCCATTGAAATAGTTAACTGCCGTACCCATTTATTGAACATCGTAAAATTGAGCTCTATAAAACATTCGTGTAATTAGATAATCAGGGTGAAAACTACCAAAAAATTCTAGTAGGTGGTAAAATACAGCAAAATTGAAATGAAGCAACTTCCAGTGCTGTATTCTTCACGTTTATTTGTGGTGTCGCTGTCGCAGATTGCAATGCAAACACATCCCAGCATATAAGGATACGTTATATTATCGTCATGAAAAAATTTCTCCCTTTAGCCCAGGGTCAGCATTCCCGAGGTTCACAGTAAATTAACCGCATTCTCTACAGTATTAATGGATTAATGCGCAATGCAATCCGCTTACGAAGACGTGTTTACACGGAACAAGCAGATACAGTGGCGGCTATTCTTCAGTAGGGAGAATTTTGTTAATGTTTGTATACATATAAATTACTTGAATGGACTTATACTGCATGAATTTCTTGACATATTCTTCACAGTTAGATAGAAGTGATGATCCTTTTTTTGGGGGGATCGAATTATACGAATATAGGGTAAAACCTGAAATACACCTCAGAAATTTCGGGGTCGGCATATACGGTATATATCTTGTATATATATATGTATATATTAGTATGACTGTATTTCTGTTCGCCTTCTTCACACAGACCTCGGGGCAGATTTGAACCAAATTTGTTGTGGTATTTTAGGGTATCCCAGCACATGTGGTGGGGCGTTAATTTTACAAAATTAAAGATGCACCGTAAATTTTAAGAAGGCGATCCATTTGAACCCCACATACAATATTTTTAGGAGGCTCGAAAGCAGTCTTTTTCCGGCTTCTGCCGGACGCTTTGTAAAGGAGTCACAGTGATGGAAGTAAAAAGGTACTAATGGTTTAATGAACGAAATTCGTGCAACCGTAATGGTGGTTTAGACTCATGAAGCAATTGAACACAGCATAGCTGATGAATACCGTATGTGTCTACATCTATGAGGTCTATTTCAGGTTTTAGTCTACATTGGCCAGATAAGTGTACCCCCAGAATAAGGCAGCGGCACTTCTGTCTAACTGTCAATAATTTGCATGTATCAACCAGCAGCTTAGTATGCAAGTAGTATAAAAAATTAGATCTTTCATACAAGTTGTGGCGCGAGACTATCATGTTAGAATTAGGTAGTAGTGTCTCTGCCATGTATTGACAACTTTATGCACGACCACCCTAGTTTTTGAGCAATTTTTTTTATGCTTTAAAATTTCACTTATACGACTACATATACGGCACTCTACGTATACCGATATTAGATTTCAAAGAGTAGGTTGTAATTTGGGCGACTTGTGAACGGGTGCGCTATTGTTTGTTTTGTATTGTTAAGCCAGAATGTTCTACATTCGATTCGTGCTTTTTAGAACCGCTATTGTAATTAAGGTTAATTTATGAACCCAAACCCATTCACCTTCAAAACTTCTTGTAGATGTAATAGAACAACTGCGTCAAAATTCGCTGTGGAATTTCATATCAGTTTCATTCGTGATGGTGCTTATTAGAGAAGCTGTGTGTGCTGTGATAGGATTGTTAGTGCAGATGAAAGTGTCGTGATACAGTAGGCGAAGTAGGCAAAAGGTTCGCAGTTTCGCAGTATTTTCAAAGAAGACTGGAAGACTGGAAGAATCAAAGCAGGCCGAGAAACTGCTATCTAGTTACTTACCACGAGGTCAAATTTGAGACAAAAACCCAAGTAAATCGGATGACTTCAACGTTACCTTCAATTTTCCCAACCACTTAGCGGAACTTTTGATGCTTTGAGAATAAATATTCTAAATTCAGAGCGACTGCGCGGCATTCAAACTTTTATGCAGTGAAGCGAAAATGCGCATGCCAGCAATATTTTTGGGGAAGTATGTCCTTTGTTTTGGAAAGTAACAAGTGTACGGTGGCGAAAAATTGTGATCTGAAAATTCGCGAATTTTGTGACTTGAAACTTAAGAAATATTTGGACGTGCGTGGAACCAATACAGACAATTTCGTGTAGGGAAATTTGAATAGTTCTTGAATAGTTGAGCTCCATCATCATCATCATTGTTATGTTTGTGATGGTTTATGTTACGGTAGTACGTTATTCAACACACCCTGTTCGTACAGTATTCTAGATAGTAGACATTGGTAGAATTTTAATATCGCTCACGCGGTGATTTTGGTGTAATTGACTTATCTGTAAGTCGAGTTGGTAATTCTGGAGTACTTTTAGGTGAGAAAAAACTCGACTCGACTCAAGTGTTCACGGTTGGTTAATTGAGTAACCTGTAAAACTAAAATGTTAATCAACTAACAATTAACATCCTTATGGTCAATTATTGTGTAAGACCCTATATATGTCAATTGACTTAACGAAATTTTTGTTCGGGTTACCCATCCTTATATTTTATTCTTCCCAACCTTAAACTAACTTAAACTAACTTCCCTCCTGTCACGATTTTAAATTCCAATAACATAGCTTACTTAGTTTGAAAAGATGGTGCTTTACGGATTTTATATCGAAAAGATCAATTGGGACGTTAATTATTAAATATGAATATAATTTTTCTTGGAACCTAAATTAAATTCATTGTTTGAACTAGATGAATCCTCGCTGTGTGACTGAGAGTCGGAATTAGGGCTCAGTAAGTTTAGATATGCACTCCCTGTACGATAAACTCGGTCAGATAGAAATATTTGTGAACAACATCAAGTCGTATGAATCTTTTTAAGACCCAATGATTGACAGGTGACGTCAGAATACTACACTTGAACAGCAGCCAATCCAAATTCTGTACGCAATGACATATTTGACTTGTGTCGAATAGATTTCGGCCAACAGCAAGCCAGTCAAAATTCGAATAACATTCACATGCATAATTAACTGACTTAATTCTATGTCGAAGTTTTGTTGAACTGATCTCTAAAACATAAGTCTCCTACAGAACCACGGACGGCTAATCTTTAAAGCTACATTAATAATAAGTCAAATTATACAATTTTTTGAAGCAAACAGAGATGAACTGATTCAAATTGTTGACCAGAACCCTGTATTCTATCAGGTGTAAATGGACGGAAAATGCAATGGAATATTGTCATGCAAATTTTTATGATGTAAATTATAAACCTGAATCCCTTCTCTGACTCGCTAAAAGGTGTAAAAATAATGTGGCGCTAATACTAAAATAGAGACCCTGCTAGAAAATATTAAAATACTTATTATTTCAATTTCATCTTACACTGGTACATTACTCTACGAAGTTACGATACGGTCCGGGATTAACTTGGAGAAAAAATACCATACCATACTTCCACCCTTACCGAAAAGTATAGTTTTTCTGCAGAGCAGATGACCTTCACTTTCCAATCCTCATTCGAGGCATTATAGTTCAGAACTCGTACCCATTCAGTGTTACTTTTCCCACTAGTGAGAGAGCACTTCATATTTTGTACGAGTGTTTTTCGTTTCAGATGCGCTTAACTGGTAACGGCACGGGTTGATTGCGTTTATTTTTTTTTTGAGTACCCTCGATTTACAGTATTCCGATATGAAATATTCTTAATCGCGTGTACTTAATTCGCCATTCAGGCTGGTAGGAATTAGTTAGCAGTGAGACAGTTTAACCTACACTATTGTGTGTCAGTACATAGGATCCCTATCAATTTTCTGTAAGCAGACAGTGTTTTATTCTCTACAGAGGATTTAGAAATCTTGCTAATGTACCGGCCAAGTAAAGGTTAAAAAAGCTGACCCAAAATTATTTATTGCAAAGTTCTACGAAGTTATAAAAGATATACAAACATTACAGACGATGTTGCAGTAACTTCATAGTCCTAGTTTTCAAGATCTTTTGCTATTTTATATTTTCCTGTAATTAGCATTCAATTCAAATCATTGTTTTTGCAGTTTTAGCATTTGCTGTTTTTGCAAAAGCAATTTTGGTATAAACTCCCTTTATTCTGTTGACGTAATTCTTGATAGGTGGGTACATATACGTACTAGTTAGCTATGTTAAGTTCAGATTGGAAGGAGGCATTTGGAGTAGGCTAGTGTTATACTATCGCTCTATTCTTTATCATACAATCTGGAATGCTGTGGCACCACAACCACTGTTAAGTAAGTACTGTGTAGTGCTATGCGCTGTATTGAGGAAAGTTAGTTTAGTCTTTGCGTTATAAAATTAAAAAAAATAAATTTGCAAATAGAAAACAAAACGAAAAACAAGCTGTATTTGGCGCGTGGCATAATAATGTGAAGACTGGTTTTACCACATAAACTTCTAAATTATCTGGAAAATTAAAATTTGATAATTAGAAATTCAATAGCGAAACTATCTTAAAAAACCTTTGGTGAGTGGTCAAATCCAATACAGTATGAATAGAATATAGGTATGAAAAAATAGCGCAGAATGCTGTATATAGAATTCATTTGTTTTAGTATATTTTAGTGAAAACGTTTCCAGACTGCGGCCTCCATGCTATTCATATTAGGCCATATTTCCGTCTTTAATTTAGTATAGAGTTAGAAAAACTGGTGTTTGTATATGATTGTCTCCTTATCTCTTCAATTATTCATTGTTTTCTCTTTTTTATTATTATTTTACTCATGTATATTGCCCTGTGTGTATTGCACTCATCTATTGCGGGCCCAACGGTTGCTACAAACAGTTTGATCGTGATCGATTTTGAATGGTGCTTGATAGAAGTCCAAAGACGCCATAGGAAAGCTAATGCTATATATTTGTATTACTGGATTAGTAATGTGCCTAATCAATGTCATACCACCAGAGTATAAAATTTTGAACACTAACATTTGCTTAGATCAGGGGTCTCAAACTCCTCTGGGGGCCAAAGGAAGATTTAAAGTTTATCCGAGGGCCGCAAGGCACAATAATAGACTTAACACTCATATTTTACGGTAACCATTACAATATAACTCAGCTTACTACGGGAGTTCTAATGAAACACTCCATTTTGATCGTATGTTGAAGATAAGTGGTAGCTAATACTTTTATTATTTTATAAAATACCGGATTAAATTTTGATTGCCAACGACACGCACGTTGAATTAAAAATCCCAAAATACATCGCGGACCGCACAAAATGTTCTGGCGGGCCGCATGCGGCCCGTGGGCCGCGTGTTGTAGACCCCTGGCTTAGATAGTTATTACACTACTAAAGGTATATTATATTCGTGTAGAGTCCTGTACAATGCCCTGTCCTGTAAGCTCTACTTAACTTTCACGGTATTTGAAATTTCCATTGCGTTGAGCCTCGCTACGCTTTGTTAACCCGAAATATCTGGACTTTATTATCATTGCAGAATATCACGTTGTAGATATAAAGCGTTGTATGTTAACGAGACGACATGCGAGAATGATTAATAAGCGTACTTCGATCGCCTCTTTGTTGATGGACAGTGGTAGCCTGGTTGCTTTTCAACCATGGTTTAGGACGCTCACACTTGAATTCATCGATAGTCACCAGCCCTGTTAGACCGTTAAATATAAAGTTTTTTCATGAGTGAAAATTACGAGTTAAATTCCATGAATATCTTTTTTCTGAAACACTACTGACATATGTTTAAAATGTTGGGACTTTATTATCATCGCTAATTTTGCTTTCAAAATTTTCTCCAGGAGCAACCTGCAAGTACAAAACAATATCGACGCGGTTTGAAAGTCCATCACGACTAAATTATGGCGGGGATTCAGTGATAAGTCAGCAATCTTATTCAAGCGGCTGTTCTTCTACGTTTGAGGATAGCTACTCTAGAACTGCCTCTATAACATCAGCCGCTTCCTCTAACTCGAACTATAGAACACAGCCAGACTCGGAAAGCCATAAACAATCAGCCAGAATAAAGCTAATCGCGCTAGGCAGAAAGCTTTTCTCTGGAAACTCAAAGTCACCAGCGAGGGTAGGACAAAATTCTCATTTGTCGTACGAAGGCAAGATCGGACATAACTATAACACTTGCGGCAGTAGAGAGGAAGGAGAGCAACAAAGAAGTCCTCGCAGTTTGCAAAGCAATTGGCGTGGTGAACAGAAATCAGTCCAACCACCTCCTCCGACGTCTTCAACTTCATTATCTTCAAGCCAAAGGAATGATAGCAGGTGTACTGCCTACCTTACGCCGACATCCAACTCACCGCGGAATAGAAATTCGGTAGGATTAGGCTCCAAGCCAAGATCTACAATGACGGAGTGTGCGAAAGACTCACAATTTTTATCGCATGAGGGAGGTACGAAAGTAACCTTGGACCAAGATCGTGATGACTTCGAACGAACACAGGAATCGCCGATCGAAGAGCTGGAAAAATTGGTATGTATCATTTCTTATTTAGTAACTAAGCAGTAGTTAAACTAAAGGCTGTACCTAAAGGCTAGCACCAAAATTCCATTTAGCAGTTCTTGTAATCAAAAAGCTGTATATTTTCATTAAATGCAATACCATGGTCTTATGTGTACCACCCTTATTTGAAGTTCATTTGGCGTGGGATAGGTCTTGTATTATGTATTATTGAGAAGAGAGAGATAGGCCTACCTACTCTACATCCCAACTGCATCCCTTAGTCAAGGTTAGATATGGTTGGGTAAACCATAGCTGTTCATGCACCTACATTGACCAGTTTTAGTGTTAGAATTGGGCTAAAGTTTGTTGGTTTACCCTGTTGTTACAGAATAGCTATTTTACCGCATACTCCGTTCGAAAGCGTGCAAAGTTTTCAGATATGAAATAACTTGAAACCAAGCACCATAATGTTAATGAGCTGTAGCTAAAATGATATCCCAATTTACTGCATACCCCGTTCAAAATGTCAAGTGATAAAAATGCCGGCTTTATTTCTTTGCCCTACTTCTCGTAATGCAATACGTCGAGCAATTTGCAAGTCTGACATGAACATGTTGTTGCTGATCACCCTTTTCATATCTACATCGCTTGTGTTTGTGAAATTTATACCTCGGGCAGTTATTCTACACCGTCTTGACTACAGTTCACTGACATCATGGTGCTGAATTTCAAGTGGCTTCATATAGTAAAAATATGAATAACATCAATAGCAATACCAAATTAAATAAAAATAATGAAGATATACCAAAGATAGTACGGTAGAATGGTGTACTCGTACTAAGTGACCGCATCATATTGGTAAATAGTTGTCATTCATTCACGTATACCCTAGCTGACAAAGATTGCCAAGAAAAGATAGCAGGGGAACAGCCATGCAAGAAATTCATGGAGATGGTCTCCCTAATGTTTTACCGTTCCATTTTTATTTCATTTTTAAAACTTGTATTTTGAAGAAATCAGCTTATCGTCTTATCATGCCTTTCCAGCTTTTACCAAAATCAGTTTTTATTGTATTTAAACGTAGGGAATTTGCAACTTCAGAAGAGAAATTAAATTTTGCTGAGAACAAAGAATTCTTCCTAGCATTGGCCCAATACAGTACTATATTGCATAAGGAACTGACGTCATACAAACCATACTTTGAGTCGTCTTTCTTGCGGTAACACAGGAATGCTACGGTCACTTGAGCGTTCTATTTACCTGAGGCGATTCTCATGATACGGTCTCTAGAATTTGTTAGTATTGAACGACTTCATTATTTTAGCGACAACATCTAACGAGTCTTTCTATGATTGTGACGGTTGGTGTGAATTTTTAGAGTTACTTCAAGTTGAGTAGGTCTCCGTAAGCATAATTGTTTAGCAGGTACATTACGAAAGGCAGTTTGCGTTTGTAACCAGTTATGGTATCAGATTTTGGAATGAACTTAGTTAAATTTAGTTTAATCTAGATAGAGATAACGTACTATACAGTTGACAAAGGTAGGAATGAATTGAATACTGCAGTTTGTATTGTATTATCGCATTATATTTCCTAAACTTCTATCTTGCTTGGCCAGCTGCTTTCGGGTCGCTTTCCTTTGAACTTGATAGACGCTTCAGGATGGATAGTAGTATCTATACATACATATGATATTCAATAAATCCTGGTTTATTTATGAAAAAAAAATATAAATATTTGCTTTCGATCAACGTCGTTTAAGTTGACTAGCCACGATGTTAATTGGTGTCCTGCTGTACAGCGTGTTTTTCATTGGGTGAAATTTCCAAATTAAATTAAAATACGAAATAAAAATTGGTGCTAATGTCCCAAATACCTTATATGCGATTATGCGCAATGTCTAGCCACGTTATATCGTGTTTATAGTGGACCTGGCGCTCTATACTATAGGGACACCCTATACAGCGTAAAAATAGCGCAGGCATCATAATGTAGGAGAAATGGTTACGTTCACAGTGTTCGATTCTCAATGTCGAGAAATAGATTGCTTATGTCACTGGAGTTGCGAGTACTGGCGCATCCTTTGTTCGGAAGTAATATTTTTATTTTTCCATTGTCCTATGTTCAGGTATTAAAATCTATTTCATCTCAATGGTTCTCAATCCATTTTGGTCCACCGCCCACCAGCCCCCCTTGAGTTAGTATCTATTAATTCTATCTTAAATGCTGGGACATTAAGTGATTGGTATTCATCAATAGATAAAAGTGATTTTTAATCTAAATCGAAAGGATTTGGGTATATTATATATCATATATATATAGTTTGAATATTTATTTCTAGATACACTGGCTATTAAAGTATTTAATTCGTTCCATGAGGTAATTCGTAAAGTGGATACCCATACATACCAATGTGGTTTATATTAATCCGTTCCAGAGTCGCAGTGGTTCAAAATTCATGCTTTAGACTTCGTTCTACTTCGATTGTGATGTAACTTTTTAGGGGGTGAGAACATTGATCAATTATTTTCCAATGGTGTTTGGGGCATAAAAAAGGTTGGGAACCTCAGCTTTGGAAGATATAACAGTATACAGTATAGTGTGTGTGAAATCTTAGGGAAATAGCGACAGTTGGTAAACAAATTAGTGAAATCTTGAAAGCAAATAATGGTAGTCATTATGCATCGTTTTTGAAGCTTTAGCACACGCTTTATTACTGACAGGTTTAAGTGATTGATCGTGGCCTCAGTATTTAGCTACTTGGTGCTAGGACCTAGTGTGTACATGATAATTAACATATGACCTTTATGAGTATGTAAACCTTTATTTTTCTCGGTATTAGTGAATGAAAAAGCCTTAGCTATACCTTNTATTTACTGGGAACTAGCTGATAACAC
Organism: Halocynthia roretzi; assembly: GCA_013436055.1. Taxonomy (NCBI): domain Eukaryota; kingdom Metazoa; phylum Chordata; class Ascidiacea; order Stolidobranchia; family Pyuridae; genus Halocynthia; species Halocynthia roretzi. The sequence continues at coordinate 42,392 of QRAM01000337.1, forward strand.
TTTGTAGCTTTAGCTAATGTTTAGTCTATTTGCAGTTGTTACCAGATGTCCTTATTTCAAGAGGCAAAATAGAGGAATATAATTTAACCAGGGTTTTGAAATTCCAATTTCAAAGTATTAGTTTTTCAGCTACAAATATATCTTGTTTCTTCGTGCGAGTTATTAGTAGGAGAGTGGACAATGGCTCATAATTGTATGCGAAATCTTAATAGGGAGCTTTAAAATGAATATAAAGAAGACAGAGAACTCAAGTTTTATTAGGTAGTTAAAAATAAGCGTACTAGTGATGTGGGCCTGGATTTAACGAGTGCACTATTTTTACTCAATATATACTCTCGCGAATCCACGATTTTCCTCGTGATGTTTTCTTTCAAATATAGCGAATGATTTCGTGTGAGAATGTAATGTATAGTTCTATCTAGCAAATTTTTTTTTTAATTTATTGTCGACGTTGAGTTAAATCCTTCATATGCAACGATACATAAAGAACCTGTCCTCTATTTTAAAAGAGGTGGTTAGTCGCCTTCTTTGCGTTTCAAAAACAATAATGTGGTATGTATCGACTCTATGTGCACTGAACCCGAACAAAGGTTTGTTTTTGCCCTGTAATTGTTCTAAATGTAAACCCTTTATTTTTAACCTAGCCAGCAGCCACGAATTAAGTTTTGCATCTGCAGTTAGCAGTATCTATTGTAGTTAAAATGTAGTTGAAATCCATGCTTTCCTGGAATACTGACGTCAAGTCAGCGATACATCATACACCGAATATTGATTTCCATTTGCCTAATTTGTAATTATTTCTCACTATGTCCCTGTGGTTCCTGGTAGAACTTCATATTCTATATGTTCTGACGCAGCAGCCTAATCGATAAAGGAAATTTTTCTTCTGTCCAGAGTAAAGTCTGATTAGCAATAGCTGCAGTCACTGATTTCTATATTCGATCGGTTGATATATTATATTTTGCTGCCTTGGTAGTTTTCGCAGTGTATGAAAATCCAAGGTCATTTAAATTGGACAATTATTACGCCTGACTGGTTATGTTGTTAAATCAGGAGATGATGTTACTTTAAGCCGTGAAAGGTCACTCGACGGCATTCGATATTTCACTATGAAGTTTTCGAACTTCCGGAGTTTGAATGTGCATAGAAATGAGACGTTTTATTCCGGAATGACGCATTTCGCTTGCAGCAAGATTGGTTTAAAAGAGCAAAATATTCTGGCATTTACGTAACCCGCACACGTATTGCACATTTTTATACACGCTTTGTTGTAACGCCAGCTTTACGTGCATAGCTTTGACATTTTAGAGAATTTTCTGCTATAACATGTGTATTTTTCATGGTATGGTGCTTTATATCTGTCAGATGTCAATAAGCCCACAGCGCTCGTATATATAATACGTAGCAGCATATCATATATATGTGCCGATATCTGCATTTGCAGTGTTATGGAATAGGAAGTAATAATGTATATTTAATTTAGCAGTGCGATTTGACTACCAGTAGTTTTTGCAGTAGTTGTGTTAGGGTTTATTGATCTTAAATTGGTTAGCTGCACTAATATCTTGCAGAAACTCAGGAAAACTTTTATAAACTTAGTTCCCTGCACACCATTCGATATGTGCCAGGTTCACGTTCCACAACGGTAAATCACTCTTTTCAACTGATTTGAACCGTAATATAAGAGCGATTAAATAGACAGAGAAGTTATTTCAGTCATTATTTTTACTAAAGCGAAACAGCATTCTGATTATAAAGGACACTGTGAAAGTGTCCGGAAAACTGCATAAACAGTATGACGTCACAAATACAACGCCTAGAAACGTGTCTTATAGAACCTGTTTTGAAAGAGGGTTGAATTAGAAACTATGAGGTATCATATCATACTCACGGATTTCCCCGGGAAATAACTCCCTAATTATCCGTCCGAACGTCCGATCTGTTGAAGGTAACTTGACATCAGTAGAATTCACAATGGAATAGTAATAATAACAGATGGACAATTCTAGGATAAGGATGTGTTTTGGTGTTACAGTTCTCTGGACTTTTAGTAAATTGGTGATTAATCATATCTAAGCATTTGCTTAGAGCAAAAAAGGAAGGGGTACTCCTAAAAATAATTACTTCCAGCTATAATACCCTAAACGAAAAGAAAGAACCAAAAAAACACAAATTTTGATGCTTCCAGAATCTATTATGATATTGTCTAATTTAATGTCTAAATAGTTGTTAATTATTCAAATGTCTAAACACGTGCCTGCTTGTTAATTTTTAACATCTAGTGAGTTAGCTAAGGAAGGGGCCGATTCAAAGATTGTCCTCAGGCCATCAGATACCTTAAATTCATCCCTGTGCTGGACAAGGTTGGACTGAGTGAGTGAGTGAGTGCTGACTGACTGCTACCTGTAGCGAATGTTTAACGCAGGGCGCTAAATTATAGAAAAACACCGTATATACACCTTCATTTCATATCGGTAGTATGCAGCCAAACTAATTAACCATTCGAAAATACCTACTGAAGACAAGATTACCAAACAGCAATTATATCTTATAATAGGCAATCTAGTTTAATTGGTAATTGAAACTAATGCACAGAATTATCCTACAAAAATGCTCATAAAGGTAGAGGAATCAGGATGCCCCTAGAAGCCCACAGCAACAATAGTAATAATAATGTAATATAACAACATTACAAAGTACGGATAATGTAAGTGACTAAATTGTGATAACACCGTCGTATTCTCCGTTTGCAATTTTTTATTGCTCGTGTAAGCGACATTTTGCGTTTTTTTCTTCGATTCGCATGATCGACCTTCAGCAAGCTAATTCGACACCGCCGTATATGGGATTGGATGCTGACGGAAATATTTTTCACTAGTACAGTATGTATTTTTTAGCTAATGCGCTAAGGCGTTCGAGTGACAAGCAGGCAGTCAATAGCCAGTACCTATTTCCGCCTATTATATATAATAATTATTGTAATATAGACTTTTAGATGTATGAAAGACGTACTTATTTGTTTATAAAATGACAACGTATACTTGTAAATCTTATTTTTTTAATTCATCACTTTTTCGCTATATGAAGGCCGTTTAATCCATCACGGGCTTTCCTGGTATTATATATAATGATAGATTTCAAACGAGACCCAACACTCTTTTACCGTACTTTTGTGGTTGTTTTTTCTTCGGTCTGCTGCATGCAGGAAACGAATTGTTGCTTGTCAGATCGTAGCACAATTCCTACGCTTCTCTTCTCAATCCAATCCAATTCACCAGTGCGATTTGGCTACTAGTAGTTTGTGTTATAGTTGTGCTAGGGAAGACTATTGATATCAGATGGGTTAGGTGCACTAATATCTTTACTGTTGAGAATTAAACTGGTAGTTAACCAATTGATAACTTACCGGAGTTTTCGATAAATGCAAATTTTAATAGTGTGTTAGGCGTGTTCAGCAAAAACTCTGTAAACGTGTTGTGCTGTATTGATAAATCGTGTTGATATGGTTTGAAGATTAGTGTTTTGATATTTCATGGATATTTAATTGATTAGTGATAGTGTAGATTAGTTTGACAGAGTATAGTGCAGTCGGAGTCGGAATAGCTGCTTACGAAAAGCACACTACTGCAGTATACCCAAAGTAAGCGCTAACTCCCAAGCAGGTGATTATAATGTTATGTTTCCGTCGAAGTTAGTTTTTTATCTATTGGCAAGATTATCCTAACCTTTGTTTACTTATTTTTTCTGAAATAACGAACTGGAATTTAATCGGCATTCCAATTTCACATTTCAAATTCCTAAGCTATTAGACTATTAGAGAGATGCGAGAGAGGTCAAACGGTTCGTGACAAACGAAAACAGAAAACTTTTACATGTGATGTCAAATGTCACGATTGTCGTCGAATGTTAGAGTCGAGGTAGGAAAGCATGGCGCAGAGAAAATATAGTTTAGTAGTGTGTTACTTTATTTAATTAAAGATTCATTCTGTGGAAAATTATCATATCAGACAGCTACTTGGCTTCGGACTCACTCCTAATGATGAATTTGAAGATTTAGATACGCTTCGGTTCAGTGCTACAAGCAAATAGGATTGAGTGATCTAACCAGTACAGTATAAGAAATTCACATCTAAATGGGGGTTAAGGGCAGGGGTTATTTTACTACAGCAACAGGGAAAATTCCAACATACCTTCGTAATCAATACACATTTCAGTTTCACTTTTAAATGTGTACAAAACATTTTTCCTGTTTGTGCACGTGAGCGTTTTTGCAGAAGCCCATAACTATTTTTTCTCAGTCAGTCACTATTCAGATATTTCAAACGACTCGCTTGTGATTTCCGGACTTGTGATTTGAACATACGTTAGTTTGTGATGTAATTCGTCTGCGGAGAAATCTTTCTCAAATATTGACCGTATTAGGTCACAAGATATAATGCATTCTGCAACCATACTTTACCGAATTGTTTAAAAAAGTTTGAATTTACTGACGGTTGGTCAAAACTATAGTAAGTGCGTGATATGTAGGTGTTTAACTTTTCAAAGAGTTTCTTTTAAACCTTAACGTGAACTAAAGTACACTTACTTACAGTATGCAATGTTAATGGTACCTTGAAAGGAATTTTCGTCTATGTTTATTCAGAACCGTTGTCGTGTCGATGACAGCTTAGTGTTTGTACGTCGGCTTATTGAACAGTAATCCGTTTGAGCGTTGATAATCTCCTTAGTGAATTACTGGAATCCCAGTTCAATAATTTCTTAGATAAAGGTTCACTATACATTTCTGTGTATAGTAATGTTCTGTAATCTGTACTCCTACTATGGGTTTCGATGAGCAAGTTACAGTTGTGTAATTACTCGAGTCTCATCGAGTCTGAGTAGACTTAATTGACTGAATTGAGTCGACTTGACTTGAGACATGATACGGTGTAATGCGACTTAAGACTCTGACATTAATTGAGTGACTCTAGTCTTCGATTGTGGAGAGAATCAATATCATTGTAAATATTGATTTAAAAGATGCATTTTCTCTGTGTTTTTATGAGTATATTCTCTCGGTGAAAAGCCCTCTTTTGTTCTTCTAGCTTCAAGTCAAACAGGCAGACACTTTTCGCGATTATTCTAAAGATTATTGACTTGTCTTGAGTCGCATAGCTATTGAAAGGTGCAACTTCACTTGAGACTCGGATGAGTAATTACTCTACTAGACGTTTGATTCGCACTGGTAAATTGATGAGAACACTGTAAACTACTGAACTACAAACTTGCCTCATAAAAATGTAGGCACGGTACCGCATCCTGTAATTAATATCATTCGTGACATGAACGCCTCTTCATAGTTAGTTCATAGTTTGTGATTCTGCTGGTTCAGTCAATTATATTATCTAGCTTACGGTAGGTTAATGTTCGTAAGATAGGTGATGGACTATACGGTATTAGAATAATGTTGTACTGTGCTTAATATAGTAGAGTTTATTTTCGTTATACCTTTGTGTTTTCGTTTTTCTTCAATAGCTTGAGTACAAGGCTTCAGTTTCCTGTTGTGATATTAGCTTGTTAACTCAATCTGGTATTGTAAGGAATGTATGAAATAAAGGAGTTGATGAGCTATCGCTTTTGGATAAGTATTGGAAAGGTTTAGCAAATAAATGAGTTTCTTGCTTTGAAAGTTGTGCATTGCGAATCGCCTAAAATTATGTAGTTATCTTTGGAATTTATTTGAAAACTCTACCAGAGACATAATACCCTCCGGACACTAGTAAATCTGGCTAAACGTCAATGTAGATGTTAAATTTTCGGGAACATTACACGCAGGCAATATAAAAATTGCTTACAAGCCACTTCCTGTCGGCTTCAAAATCGTTATTTCTCGAAAACAGAGCGTTATCCAGTGGTACTATTGGTGCTATTAATCCGGAATGCAAACTTCTTCAACCCATTATTATCCCGATGTAACGGTAAATCTTTGCGGGGCAATCAGTTAATGTAGGGGCACGAAGGTAAGGAATCATGAGTTCCAGAGTCGTATAATACTACGTACCATCGACACGGAGCCATGTCAACCACATGAAACCATAAATCTTATAAAATGACCCGCAATCCATTTGTTGTTGTGCAATAAAAACGTCATGTAATGTAGTTGTGTTATTTTTTTCGTAATGTGGAAATTGCTTGCTACCGTTGTAAAGTAAAGGAACGTTTTTTTTAGAGCCAGGATGAATTTTCAACAGCTCTTCGGGCCCCAGGGCAATGTACATGCTGTGTCCCCTCTTATGGGGACATTCCGTTTCATATACACAGCGTATTGTGCTGCTATATAGCTAATTAACGAATGATATATGCCAATACATCAAATTTCAGGTTGAGTTATGTGTATTGAAATAAATATCTGATCAATGTCAAAGTAGTTATAGTCCCTGTGTATAATGCCTTACTGAGTGTATCAGCTGAAAGTAGGACATATTTATTGTTGTTGTAAACGCTACTTCAGTCTGTGCTAATGTTGTTGAACAGGTGTGAGTATCCTATGTACAATTCTGACAAAATTACAGGTTACGTTGAAATCATGAATTGCGTGGTAGTAGAATTACCTCGCCTTCATAAATAATTTTTGTGGAAACTTGTTGAGTTACCATAGCTATCATCACAATTTGTTCGTTCAACTGATTCCGAACAAAATGTCGATAAATTTCTTGCAACTGCATACAGTCATCCTAGCATTTGTGGCGACTATATATTTTCAAAGAAATGTCGATAATTCGTTTTCACTTCATTGCTGGCGTTGAAAGATGAATATCCATGTGGGCAGTTCTGAAGTTTTTATTTTATTGAAAAATCCACGGAAAGGACTATTTGAAATCCTAAAAAAAAATTGTTATGAAATGTTATAATCGAAGAGTATGAAATCCAAATGGCAGAGTTTTTGAGGCCCTTCAGGCCACAGTACATTTTTGATGCGGTACAACTGCTTCTGTAATCAAGTTCTAACCAATAAAAGTGCCAGCCTTAAGCCTAAACGGTGTTCAGGAAAGTTTTGTCGATAAAAAATTTGACGGCACATCTGCACAATTTGACAAACACCCTGTAGCTTCACGTCAAGAGACTAAATACTGTCTTTAACTGGCATTTTTTATGTCAATCATAACAGGCGATACTATAAAATTACCGCAAATGTACGGTAATTAGAACAGAAGTATAAGGTATCAGATGGAGTCCTTCGCTTTACGATTTCACATAGGCACTGGAGGGTTCAAACCGACCGTCTCAGTTGCTTTAATGAGTTGTAAAAATACGGTAACCGCATTGCAATAATTACAAGTTTCGGTTAATTACTTGTTGTAGAGCGGCGTTCTTATGGTTTTATTATTACATAGGCAAATTTCGAAACGTCTGCGTTATTACCAAGATGATGGATGATTTTCTCAAGTAATTACTTGAACGTTTCAATATGGAAGCGTCTAGTTGCTGTAGTGTTCCCTTTTTCGTGCGGTAAATTCTGAATTATTTTGTCTCAAGTCTTCGTCGACTATCACTTAGTTGACCAGTTCTTTTTGATATTATAAACGATATATTATAATTCATTGCTCGTTAGCTCGTCCAATAGGCAAACCTTGTCAACACAGAAGATTTGGGTCTTGTAACTCAGGCCCTAACTTCCATCTGGGGTAAAGGGACGTGCGTTTAAACTAATTGACGGACGAATTATTTGTGGAAAATCGGTAAAGGGTAACGCAGTCAAAGAACTTCCTTAGTCCGGACATTCAAATAAGGGCATCCGTGAGCCAAGAAGCATGAACCACACAATTACTTATGTCGAATTCAATTGAAGACATATAGCCAGTATTTTATTGCTGGATTTTGCAGTCTCATGTTCTAGGTAGTACGCCATTTAACTGTTAAAATTCTACTCGCAACTTTCCAGATAATAAGGCCTACCTATAAGGCCTATTTCCCCTTACTCCTAACACGAACGCATACAATTAATAAGACGGTGTGGGCGCTAAATAGATAGACAGTGTCTGTTTTTTCATAAATAGGAAGATGAATTTCATGATCATAATCAACCATTGCAATAGGGCGAATATTTTAAATCGGAAGCTGCGCGTGACGAATGATGATATTACTCCATATAGCAAAAGCTGATATAAAGCATATCTGGGACATGAGACTATACAGATGAGTCATTGCTAACGAATGTGACTTCACAGCTATACAATTAGTGTAGCAGTAGATACGTATATTTTTATCCCGAGTATTTTATTACCAGTTATAAGTTCTGTTCGTGCAATGTTGGTTTTTTTTTGCAGAGTGAGTTGATATTCATGAGGGTTAGGTTCCGCACAGGGTTGCCAAATTTGGCCTATACTGTGCCGAATGTCAGAATTTATATCAGTATACATACATAGCATAATCGTGTTGTTTGGCTCTTTTTAAACATTATGTGACGTATTTTCATCTGACAACTCAGGCAGCACTTGATAAAAAATCACGTAAAAGTTGTCGAATGCCGAATTAATGTTATTATAATACTAGGGCCTTATAATGTAGTTTGCGGTAAGTTGGTATATCATGAAGTATTAAAATTCTAAATGGCTGATGAAAGGCGAGAATTCGACTCCAGTACGTAGTAGTAGTGGTCTTTTAGTAGTAGTAGCTGTTGTAAAGAATATCCATATATATTTTACTATACACCTTTATGTTCAATGACTATGCGGCAGCAGTGGTGCCAGCCTGCGTTTTTTGCGCCAAATCGAGCTACTCTTCGTCATCAATTAAGCTATTTTGATGGATTTTATTATTTTTAGCCATTTTTATACGTTTTAAGATACGAACTGGATGTGTACTTTTAGCCGTTTTATACGTTTTAAGATACGAACTGGATGTGTACTTTCAGATTTCTTCCAATTTACCAATGAAAATGTATTATTGGGCTATACTTATACACCTATATATATATATATATATCGGTGTATATATATACCTATCGCTGGTATCCCGGCATTTCCTGAAAAAAAACTTAGAAAACGTTGCACACAGCTGCCGGCAACTAGCGTGCTATGCAGCAATGTTTCATTCTGTCTCCACTGCGTTTTCAAAACTTCAGGTTCAGTAATGAAGCCAATAGTATACAGTTATCATGGTGGAGTTTCTACAGCGCTGGTTTGTTGTGTTTATGTAACATATTCGCTAATATATGTAAGACACTTGCTATAATTGTGTTATCAGGCTCTTTGCGGTATCGCAACCTGGAATATTTGAAGAACGAGCAGGTCCTAGATTGAACGAGTTGTCAAAACAATTCCAACGTTGTCTGTCATCATTAAATATTAGTTAAGTTAAGGTAACCACTCATCCGTGGCAAATTAAAGCTAGTCTCGCCTCGTTTAACTAAGATAAGAGGGGTACTCGCTTGGTCTAAAAACTTCTCCCTGTATTAAAAAATATTTGCAAGTCCTCGATTGGTTCGTGAACTGCATGGTTAGTGTTCCCAGTTGTCGTATAATAATTTTGCAGCGTTCAGTTGTTCAGATCACAAGATATTCAATAAGTTACATCAACTGTTCATTGAGCTAAGATTCAGGAGACCTACTAAGTAAATTCCTAGTGACATTATGATAAGAGGTAATACTTCAGGTACTTTTTGACGGCTATTTTTAATCTGTCTGTCTGTTAATCTTGTCCTGTTCAATGACGTTATTGGATAAATAAACTATTGTAGTTAATTAGTAGATTACTTATTCGTCGTCACTGCAGTAAAATGATTAACGGATGACAATAAAGTAGAACTTCGTTTGGAATTATGAGAATTGATAAATGGCACGAAGTATACGGTTCTGACTGAGGTATACAATGTTACGCAAATAAGTAAAAGAATGTAGAAGTCGTACGATAGAAAGACACAGATTAAGAATCCTTACTCGTAGACACTCAGTTTTAAGATATTTACCGCAAGCTACGAGTTGTAAAAGTTTGGTTATTGAAGTTTCTGCCCTGACGAATTATTTATTTCTAAAACACCACTGGAAATCACGTTTCTAATCATGTGATTAGAATACTGCAATTTGATTTGCTGCCAAAACGTTGGACAACATTTGTAAGCATAGTGTTGCGATATGGTGAACAATTATTCATTCATTCATTAATAAAAAATTTAGTATTATAGAGAGTGAAAAGTACAGTTCTCATGAACTACGAAAAATTTGATATGGAAGAGGTGACCGTTCCCAAATAGCAAAAGGATGGAGCATATAAAGTTAGCAAAAGAAGCAATATCCAAACTGAAAATGATGATTTTAACCATATTTGATAAAGTTTAGAAGTTCTTCCAGGCAGGTGTTTACTGTGCAAAACTAGGCGAGTAAATGTTGTCCTAACTTTTCTGTCTGCTAACACTTTGCAGTAGTGTGATCGGGTGATCTAATTACGTCAATATAGATTTTTAAGAGTGTTTGGAAACAGGCCAATGGGGGGGGGAAGGAGAGGGAATATATATATTTTATAGTTCAATTATTAACAGCACTTATTTTCTTTTTACCGTATTACAGTTAAGAGTTTATAAAGATCCGAATCACGTGGAAAAAATTCGACATACAATCGAAATACTCAAAAAAAGTCTTCAGGAGGACGAAGGTAACTTTTGTTGTTTTTTCATGTGATTTGTTATTATCGTAATTAGTAGTGTTATAAGATAGAAATCTGCTCTCTGTTACCAGTTTATTAGTTTATTTAACTAATATATACTCACGTCTTGGGCTAAATGGGATGAGGAATTCATTTCCGTATTTAGAATAGAGCAGTGCCGGTGTTAGGATATTTTGTGCCCTGTGCAGGGTATATTGTGAAACCGTAACACAAGTCAAATTGTTTTGCGAGTCAATAAGTCAAATATCACCATACAAGTGCACTGTTACAAAATGACAACAGACCAACAGCTTACTATTGTCACTATCACTATTATCTAGCCAGTGTTTTGAATGACTGAGAAATAATGAAACACCAAGCTAATAAACCATCGATAGACAGAACTTACGGATCGTTATTAATAATTTTTGTGAAATTTTCGACTCTCTCTCTGCCTGTGTGACCGCACGTCACTGGGTGGAGTGATTAGTGGATCCTAGAATACTTGCTAGAGAAGAAATGATTAGTAATGCATCTATTAATATATTGGTCTCATATTTTGAAGCCTTTTCCTTTCGGATAAGTGACATGCAAAATAGAGATGGGGATCATTGACTCGTCAGTTCCCTGTTTGAAATCAGCCCTACGAGGTTCCTTTGGTGTTTGATATGTCTTTTACGTGTCAACTTACGATTATTATAGAAAATTAGGTGGTTCCCCCTTATATGACGTACATTGTGGGTAACTTGAAGACTAAGAGAGAGAATTGAATTCACTTTGTTTATTGCTAAAATAGTTGCGTTTTCCATAACCAATTTCGTGTCAATAGAATAAAGTTATGAAGCTTTCCTTCCTAAACAATTACATACACTCAAGATAATTTTGAGAATTTTCTTAATCTAGAATCCAAACGCAGTGTACCTGACATTGGTGGGGAATCTGCCACCTTGGACGTCCGTTCCGGAGCGAGCACGACATCTTACGTCAATTTTCAACAATACCCTACCGAACCAAATACGACCCCTTCTTCAACAGGCAATAAAGGACAGGAGAAAGCTTCAGAGTTTAAGGTATTCCGTATAACTATATAAATAGTGCTGGTGATTCAGTTTTAAAATGAAAAAATTATTCTCAGGCTACGCCTGGTTTTCTGTCAACTCCATTGTCGAGTTTTGTCGGTCGATCCGAATCATTAAGATCTCCAAAACCGACTTATCAGCCCACTGCACACGCCGTCAGTCGAGCGAATTCTGTAAAACTTTCAAGGCCGAAGGATTTCATTTCAAAAACCACACCAGCAAGTTCACCGTTTCTCAAAGTCTACAACTCGAATTCAGACAAAAATCTTACAAGGTCTCAATCTTTATACTCCAAGACTTCTCCTGCTTCATTTCTCGCTTCGAAAGGCCAGGTCGGGTCGTCTTTAGCAGCACCCGACATCGTAACATACACACGTTCGGCCGTAACGAGATCTGAAAGCTGCAAGGAAAATCCACGCGGTGAGACAAGCCTATACCAATCGTTCAGGGAAACGTCAGGAGATCCAAGAGTATTTTAAGTCGTATACTTGGACAAAAAATAGATGTTGAAAAGGCTACGCCGCAAGAACCGATAGAAGTAAGGTCTATTTATTGTGTCGGAAAGGAACCTGTGATTTTCCCGCCAAAATCCGTTCGGATAGAAACAACTTCTCCGCTGAAGTCGCAAGTTACCCCGAACTATCAATCTCTTTTGGAAAACACTTTAGTTGATAGCCAATTTGGAAAAGGTGAAGACAAGGAAGGAGAATCGTTCCAGGAATCTGATAGCAACAGTGTGTCGCTTGCTTTACAAGTGGAAAACGACAGCGACTTTGAAAAGGAAGAACTAGTTGAAAACGTGTCTGTTTCTTCAAAATCCACCAGTACATCTTCTGAAAAGTCCACAAATAGTTCTAGTTCCTCTTTCACTGGTAATACTTACGAAATAGGTGAGGAGACTACTACTTTTTCATCAAAAAAAGAAAACCGATTTCATTCCAAGGCAATCGATTTCGAAGATATTTCTGACGATTTTGCTCAAGAAAAAAATTCTGACGACACTCATACAAAGCTTGCAGGTTACAGAAATTCTTCGCTTTCTAGCTTGCCGCAATCCCACTGCTCAAGTGAAGACGGTGAATTGTCACCTATATCAGTAGCCTCGGATAACGTATTACAGACTTCTGTCGTTAAGGGCAGCATAGCTGTTTTTGAAGTAGAAATAGTGAAGCAAATAGTATCGACTGAAAGCGAATCGGAAGATTCATTTGAAGAATATCAAGAGGAAGAAGAAGAAGGAGCTATGGATCGTTATTCATCTCGAGTTATTAAATCCAGAGTGAACGTTAGGTCACAAATTCTGGCCACTGAGGAGGGTAATCTCAATAACAATGTGTCACCGTCAAAAACCGTCGGTGACAGGCGAAAGGTCCCGCTGACGGCTGGTGACGATGTTAAAAGCCGAATTCAGAAATACAAAGGAAAATTAGGAGGGGAACCCAAGGTTTCGCCTACAAAGAGAGGAAGAAAAATAATAGCTGAAGAAACCGGAAACAAAAACGAAAAGGATAAGAAAGAAAATATCGAAATTATCCGAGATTCTGACGTCACTGTCGTGACTATAACTACGACGGCTCCTGCAGCTGAACCAATCTATTCACATAGGGACGTAAAACTCCACGACGATAATGCTAGAACGCGGGCTTCGAAGGATAATGGATCGGGGACGACCTCTAGTGGAGAGAATGGGAGTAAATCTACAAATCTCAGCACTAGCAGCCAAGAGTACGATTCTGAAAGGCCTAGAAGATCTCGCCGTCGAAAGGAAGTTTTGGTAGAAGCATCACATCAGAGTAAAATGCCAGATGTCGATTTCAAAACGGGGGCATCGAAACTGGAAGAAGCGAGTGTAGTAAGCATTTCCGAGCTGAAACAACACGGAGAAATAGCTATAAAAACCAAATCGAGTAGGCAAAGAGATGTCGCACGATCGCAGGTAATATCCACAGCGGAAGAAATCGTTCCCAGCGTTGCATCGAGTGAAAATACCCTCGACGCAGTTGAAGACAGTCTCAGCAACTGGTCGAAACGTCGGCGAAAGAAGAGGGGAAAGAACGTCGATGAATCATCAACAGGAACGTCTTCTGAGAATGGAGCCACTGGGGAACTCATTGCTCAGGATAATGGAAGGTTTGATTCTTTGTCTTTTCTTATATGACTATGGCAGAACCACGGACCTTGTGCCTTTTGCTCCTAAATGTAAAGTTATAATGCCTTATTCAGTCATGAATCGATTGCCCGGTGTCGGACAATCCGGAACCCCGTTGAATCCGGCATGATTTTGAGTTGGCAAATTGTGTTCTCAAATGTTTAAACTAACCGCATCGGTGTGAATAGTACACCTCGTGACGTCTTTGCGATCGTACAGTGGGCCTTCGATTTAACAGACCACTAGGGTGAATACCTGTCCGGAAATGTGAAAGTCAGAAGTAAGAAAAAACACAGTAAAAGCAATTCAATTAAGTTTAGCTTCTAACTCACACTAAGATCCATTTTTTTCTCTCCTCACCACTTCTTCTCGAAGGCATTGCTACTCATAAAGGTTTTTATGTATGAACCTCCTAATCCGAAAAAACGAATAATCTGACACGGTCCTCTGTATACAGTCGTCCCTAGCTATATCGCAGATTCATTACATCGCGGAATCTATATAATATTGTATTGTATGTAGAATTGTATATATTTTATTTCATGGTGAATGCCGTGACGTACAGTATGTTTAAAAATGCTAAAAGTTAAAAAAAAATGAAATAACCGGTCAAATGATTGTGGGAAAGGTTGATAAGGTAAATGAGTGTGTTATTTCATGGTGAATGCCTTGACGTGCAGTACTAGTATGTTTAAAAATGCTAAAAGTTTAAAAAAAATGAAATAACCGGTCAAATGATTGTGGGAAAGGTTGATAAGGTAAATGAGTGTGTAAATGATTAGCAATGGTTCAAAATACGTTTAAATATATTGGGGGGATTAATTAAATATGTGGTTTCTACTTCGCTGAGTTTCACCTATCGCGGGAGGCTCTGGAACGCCCTAACCACGAAAGGTGAGGGATTACTGTAACTGTATAATGTTCAGTCTCTGACAGCATATGCTGATTGTCTATTTGCACAGTTAATCGCTTCAGTCCGCTATTTAAATGACGTAGCTATTTACCCAGCTGGGTCGACTGTGAGCTGGGTTATTATGCCGTTCAAATCAGTTCCAGCTAACAAGAACTCCGACGTCACATAACGAGCCTCAATGCATTTTTACCGGTGCCTCTGATGAGAAAGGGTAGTAGACACTGCCTAGTTGCGTTGAGCTATTTTCCCTCAAATTTGATTTAATTTCTGCAAAAATTTAGATATAAGCAGATTCAAAATCATTTTCACCCTTAACTCTGTATAACTGTTTTAATATATACTGTATTTCTACAGCAGCACCGATAATACGCTTTCTTCGCCTGTTCATGATATCGAACCGTCTTTAAGCAGCTACACAGCAACGTCGTCCAAAAATGAAACTCCGAATTACTTCGACGAGGTATGTAAAGTGAAAGTACTATCTGGAATTGTCAATCCGACGATTACATTTTTTTTTCGTAACAATTGCAGAGCACTACTTTGACCGTGGATGCGCTAGATGTTCGTTCTGCAGCGAATGACAAAGATGCATTGAATGAACAGAAAACCAGCAGTACCGAAAGTGAGTATCCGTAGAATTACTGTATGGTTAAATCTACTTTAGCATCATGGTTAAGTTTCTGAGAACCTTAACTAAAACTAATAGTAGTGAAATCTGGAATCTTATAAGCAGAGCTACCATCTGCCTGGAACGAAAGATAGGCACGTTTGGAAAAACATCTTATACCAGAAAAAATAAACTAAAATATTTGAAAAATCGTTTTATTTAAGCGAGAAAGATCAAATCACTTCAAATGCTTCAGCAGTCCTTTATCTTCGTAAATCAGCTCCTGCATCTCATAAATTTCGGGAAACAGAATGAGGCATACCGATAGTCGTAACCAACATGTGTGATTAGATACTTTCTACGTCTAATAAGACAATCTAAGCACGCAAATCAAAAATAAGCACGTTTCGTAGAAATAAGCACAATAATATTTTCTAAGACACTGTTCTTCAAAATAAGGAAACGTCTTATAATGAGCACGATCTGGCAGCCCTGCCTTTAGAGTGGAGTAGTACGCTATTAATGACGTCATGATATTTTACGTCACATGTTACGCCATTTTCCTTGCATACTTGTATTGTAAGTTTCATCATATGTGGAAATTGATTAATAAATTTGCATTTAATCTATGCAGTTGAAATGATAGAAACCTTTCCGTTATAACATTTACGTAATAACATGTGCAATGAATGAGTCACCTTATCAAGCTAATTTTGAGCGGGAACGCGACAAGAGATTATCTGTTGCCATGGTTACTTGGGAAATATTTTTCTGGTTTAAATACAGCTGTTGATAACGCACAGCTTCCGTGTTGTTTAACGTGTGTCGAATTCATTGCGTTTCTTATAATAAGCAAATTCGAATTAATTGCACCACATTCAAAATCGCTTCCGTTTGTTTACCTCCATGGCCGTCATTTTTAGGACTGAACAGGCGTGTGTTGTCTTAGAGATATAGTGCACTCTGCACTCTAAATTTGATCTCAGCTATAAGCCTTTCAAATACGTCTCGCTGAGGGGAACTTTGCAAAACAATTGATACACATATTTGTATAGTTTCATATCCTTTGCACATTTTGTAGAGTAATTATCGTTGGCATTATGCAAGAATTCTCTATGAACTTCCTTTATTATTATTATTTATAAATTGAACAATTATTTCTACATATTAAGTACGGTATCGTCCACTCCACGCTCCCACTCAAGTTAATTTCCCGTTCAAATTAGTAGCAATATAGTGTTAAAGATATGATGTGGTTAGTGAAGTAGAAGCATGATTGAAATTCCCTACCAACGAACAAAATATTATTTATTCATCAATATATTTGTACTTGAATAGGAATGGCTACAAGGTAGTATTTGAAGAATTTATTTGAAAAGTATTTTATCAAGATGTAAAAATGGAAATACGTGATTATTAAGCTAGATAGATGATCGAAATCCCAGCTAACATTGTAAAAAGAGTAACGTTTAACGGTAGACTGTTACCATCAGAAACGACAAGTTTCTTATAAGTTAAATAACTCAAATAGAAAATGAGTTGTTCATACTATGCTACAATAAATATAATAGTTGTTCATGTGAAAACCTCTTTCATAATTGTAACACAATTTTAAAATCTATCTTGCTTATCGCTGTTCCGTTGTCTAACGAATAATTGTAGCAAAATGACGGTTTTCCAGTTATCCTGACGTCGTTAAATAAAAAAAATCGCAAAACTTCCCTTCACGCGAGTTTTCCGTGAGCACAAATATTTACCGACTTAGGGCGACCACTTCTTTGTGTGTATTTTCGGTTATTTTGTAATCATCGTATTGTAGTGACTCGATAAACGGTTACTTAATTACTCACTGTGTGCGCGTCGCGTCAATAATGACTGGAATATTTACGAGTTTTGCAATTGCATCATACGTATATTCAGTGGCGGCTCTTCCATAAAGGCTGCAGAGCTGTTTCCCCCCAGATACTCACTACCAGGTGTATGACTCCGTCAACCTCACATTAGAAAAATTGTAAAAGTCTTTATATTCACTACATTTAAAATTGAATTTTCAAAACGAAACAAAAATAGAAGTTTCTTTCATAGTTACCAATTACCATGCTGTACATACAATCATTTTTGGGTGGTTGGCGCTGAATCAAGCAACGATGAGCTGCATTCGACTCAGCTCAGTCCCCGTGTTTACAATACGCGAGGGTCGAAAAATAAGTCGCGCTTGCTTGAATACCTAAATCGTCAACTGACAAACAGTGACAATGGAAAGTAGAGTGAACTTGGTGAAGTATTTACAAAGTTTTAACTTTGGACTTCCAGCTACTCCATTCTATTTTCTACGAACTGTTGATGATCTATCAAGTAAACATGGTGGTTCACTGCATTTCTTGTTCCAATTCATTACTTAATGTTAATAACGAAAGGTAAATTATCCCTTTCTCTTACCCAATGTTAGAAATATCACAACGTTTGAGTGTTCACAGCGATAATGTGCTGGTCATGGTCACTGTTCTCATTTGGACTTTTTCTTGTCAAAGTCTTCCACACAAAAAATGAATGGATCCCCGCGGCCTTTAATGAATGGGACTGTCTTAACCTATTCTAGCCTTAATTTAGCCTCTAAAGTCTATAGAGAGACAAGCTTGATCCCTACATTGGACATTGGCACTTCAATAGATGAATAAAATAGAAGTGGAAGAAAAGGTCACGCTCTTACATTTAGCAGATTGTTAATATGTTATACAGAAGTGACACCATATAGGTATGACATAAGGATAATCCTAGATAAAAGGATAATCTAAAGCTTATCTATTTCCTAGGTGAAGAGTTCTATGATGCTGAAGATGATACGTATGCAAATGCATCAATACAGGACGAGACGGCGCTTGTCAAGGACGACGCAGAGGCTGAGGCTGAAAAAATAAGTATAGACGGGAAGGGGGAAATGAACGACGAACACGACTTGTTTAGTCGAGGAGGCGGCGCCCAATTTCAGTCAAAAGTATCAGATTACCAAGAAGAAGATAGTTTATCGGAGAAACGAGATGACGAGTTATTTGAGAAAGCTCTCGCTGACAACGATGAACAGAAAGACAATACCCTCTGTTTACAGGATTACAACGATATGAATAGAAGTGAGAAAAAAGAACCGTCCGATAAGTATATTTGCGATGACGCTTTACTTAATGTCGAGACAGTCATAAAAGTCAGCAGTGGAAGTAATTCTTTCTACGAAAACGCTGTCGACAAGCCTACGGATACACAAGTTATGACAGTTATAGAAAAAGAAGCAGAACATCAAGTTTCTAAAACTAAGTCTCGTGTCAGCAGCAGAGGTAAATCGGAAATAGAGCAAGAAACTGAAGATAAAGCAGATCGAAAGCCAGAGGAAGAGCCATCCGCTCCTCCAAGACGTCACAGACGTCATCGCAAGGAACCTAAGGAAGACGGTGAAAAAGTAGAAAACGAAAAGCCTAAAAGTAGTCGAAGGCATCATCGCGAACGTATAGAAAACGAAGACATTACCGCTCCACTCGAAAAATCTAAAGGAAAGCATCGCAAAGAGGACTTTGCAGACGCAAAAAAGAATTCTGATAAAAAGGAATCGGAGGAGGATATCGTTGATAAACCTAGACGGCATCACAAGGGTCGTAAAAATCAAAACAAGGAAAAAGATTCGTCGGGAGTAGACGACGGACTGGGTAGTGTCGAGAAAATAACTGTCTGTAAAGACGACGCTGTCGCTATCGACGCAAATACAGAATTAAGCCTATCAGAACACAAGAACACCAAAAGCATTACAAAAACCAAAAAGAGCCGTAAAGAAATCGCTGAAGAAGTAAAGCTTGCAGAAAAAACCGCTGAAGTAGAACCGGCACTCAAAGGAGAAGCGCATTTAGAAGGTGAATTTTTGTGGCCTGGCCCCATGCAAGTCCGACTACCCTGAACAAAATTATTTCGAAATATTCAACAAATTTGATTTAGACTATTCAAAGCAAGCAGTCTAGTGTGACTATAGAATCCGAAACTGAGTTTTTAAAATACAATTGAATGCTATTACATATCGCTATTATATTATTCTGGAATCATCCAATATAATAATTGACTTGGTTTAGAGGTATTGATATCATTTGTGCTCATACGGCTTGCTAGTTTTATCTTGTGGTAATCGTTAGCCCAAACCGTAATGACGTACTGACCACTGGTCGGCGCTAGCAAACCCAGAAAATATTGCCTGTTTAATGTCTGCATTAATTGAATCATTGAAACATCGATATTGTCAAAACAAAGCGATAATAATTTACTCATTTTCGTCAAAAGCAGAAAAGAAAGAGCTGCGGAAAGAGAAAGAAAATACCAAGGTTCTGGAAGGTACTGATTCCAACCGAAACGTATCCGAATCTACACAAATACAGTCTGAGACAGCAAAGGTGTGTAACAGATTTCCATGTCTTTCTCATCTTTATTGCAACACAATCACTGAAGTACAGTAGGGCAATTAAAAAATTATATATTCCTTTCTACGACACTAAATGGCGGATAGGATTTAAATCAAAAACCTTAAAAATGAACATAATTCGTAAGGTTTTTGAAGCGTGTGAAGTTAGGTTGAACGGGAGATGGATCGCAAACTATTCCTTACTAAATCTAAACGGTACCTTACGTGTATACGTTACGCAGACGACTTGCACACTAAGAATGGAAAATACGCGTTTTACCCTTCAATTAATGTTCTGACGTCACTCATATAGCTGATTTTCGTAATTTCTATATAGTCAGGTACGTAAGGCCCTGGTATGTATGAATGAATGAACACTCTTATTTACCTTATTAACCTTTCCCCCCATCATTTGACCGGTTATTTAATTTTTTTAACTTTTCCCCTTGACCGGTTATTTAATTTTTTTAACTTTTAG
>QRAM01000337.1:62938-97204 GCA_013436055.1 Halocynthia roretzi
CTTGCTAGTTTTATCTTGTGGTAATCGTTAGCCCAAACCGTAATGACGTACTGACCACTGGTCGGCGCTAGCAAACCCAGAAAATATTGCCTGTTTAATGTCTGCATTAATTGAATCATTGAAACATCGATATTGTCAAAACAAAGCGATAATAATTTACTCATTTTCGTCAAAAGCAGAAAAGAAAGAGCTGCGGAAAGAGAAAGAAAATACCAAGGTTCTGGAAGGTACTGATTCCAACCGAAACGTATCCGAATCTACACAAATACAGTCTGAGACAGCAAAGGTGTGTAACAGATTTCCATGTCTTTCTCATCTTTATTGCAACACAATCACTGAAGTACAGTAGGGCAATTAAAAAATTATATATTCCTTTCTACGACACTAAATGGCGGATAGGATTTAAATCAAAAACCTTAAAAATGAACATAATTCGTAAGGTTTTTGAAGCGTGTGAAGTTAGGTTGAACGGGAGATGGATCGCAAACTATTCCTTACTAAATCTAAACGGTACCTTACGTGTATACGTTACGCAGACGACTTGCACACTAAGAATGGAAAATACGCGTTTTACCCTTCAATTAATGTTCTGACGTCACTCATATAGCTGATTTTCGTAATTTCTATATAGTCAGGTACGTAAGGCCCTGGTATGAATGAATGAATGAACACTCTTAT
The DNA here is from genome assembly GCA_013436055.1 of Halocynthia roretzi. Classification (NCBI taxonomy): domain Eukaryota; kingdom Metazoa; phylum Chordata; class Ascidiacea; order Stolidobranchia; family Pyuridae; genus Halocynthia; species Halocynthia roretzi. The sequence goes on from QRAM01000337.1 coordinate 63,617, forward strand.
TTACCTTATTAACCTTTCCCACAATCATTTGACCGGTTATTTAATTTTTTTAACTTTTAGATCCTAAGCCTACTAGTGCTGTGCGACACGGCATTTATCATGAAATAAAATACATACAATATTACATTAAAATGCATACAATGCAATATTATATAAAATGCGCGATGTAGTGAATCTGCGATAAGTGAACCTCGATGTAGCGAGGGACGACTATTCATATTTATACTCCGCCCACGTTAGTGACGAAGATACCACCTATTTTGAACGCTAAGTCCAAACAATCAAAATACCATTAAACGTTCAATTTTACTGCAAAATAATATAAATATTTTTTTAAATTCAAGTTTATTCCTTTGTCATTGCAAAGTAATTATGAAGATAATGATTTTTCTGTATCTCTGTAACTTCATCACATAACCTACATCACCATTCTCGGCTCGGTAACGTATACACGGAAATTACTAGGTAAACTACCTTCTAAATAGGAAGAATTACCAAGTGCCATGTCTAATTTTGAATTTGAACCTTTTCAAACAAATGTGATATTTTGATATTGAATACAATTTGAAGAACTATAACACACTATCTCGTCTTTAACTTTAACCTAACTATAATGTGCAACGTTTTTGTAATCTACCACTTTCCTTATCACAGGCTGTAACCATAAGCTATTGTCTAATACCAACTCGCAATTATCACTGTAAAAACTTATCGATTGCTTATGTTTCAATCTCCACTGATAAGACAACAATAGAAATAAAGTTACATTCTTCGTATAAAGTGACTTCGCCATTGTCCATTCCAATCATTACTGTAACATTTGTTCATAAGACATTGTGCTTGCTCGGAGTTATTTTATTCTACTTTGTATACTACCACCACTATGCCGCTCACGAAATCCTCGTTTTATAATAAACATATCTTCGCTATGCCGCGTTCGATGGTTCAACATCGTATATGTTTATTTGAGGTATGACTATTATGAATTTCTATATAAAACTATCTTTAAGCAATGTTGTGGAATAGTAGGAAGTGAGCTTGAGTTACAGTTCTCGTTATTATATTTGCAGGAACCAGAAAACATGCGTTCTCCGCTCGACAATGTTGAGGAAATTACCGACCAAAAATTGCTCGAGAAAATGGTAAGGGATTTATTTGCTTGATACCCGGAAATTATTTCTTTACTTGCTCAAGAGTAGTAGCAACATAAGCTTTCTGGAGCATTGCGTATGCATTTTGAGTGCTATTATCTCGTAATTTCGTGCATCAAAATATCAGTATGTAAAATTCAAGATATAGCAATATGTAAGTTTCAAGCTGCGCGCCAAGCGACTCTAGCGGATCGTCCCTCAATCCCCTTTATGGCATATGTTACACACCCCAGACTAGCTTTATTCATCGGAATATATACTAACTATAGTCACGATACAGTGGTACCTCAGACTAGAGGACAGATGTGTTGTTATTTGTATTAACAGTAACACAGCCCTCCGGGAAGTTGTAAATCAGGCCTTTAATCTAGATTCATACGGCATAAGGCCGTAGGTTCGCTGCTAAATATGAACGAATCTTCGACGAGCGTCGCTCGAAGTAATCTAACGTTCGAAAATCGGGGACTGTCTAAACTTAAATCTCAACTAGAGTTTGCTATGGGGGCCCTCGTGTTTTTTTCTCCAGCTCAGCAGAGAGACCTGTATTAGCATGGAATAATTTGCATTATATATTTCATTGGACTTCCCTAACTGCACGAAAGACATTAATATACCTTACACAGAATTCCCTTATCTTTGTTTTTTGCTTCATTTGTTAGTTGATATAAATAAAATATTGTTTCAGCTCGACAATTCCGAGGTGTATGAAGATCGCAAGCGAATTCGAAGAGTATTGCGTGAACTTAAGAAGGGCAATAAACGTAAGTTCTGCATATTCGCTACGACACAAGTATTTCCACCTTTTACGATCTCCCCGTTTAACGACTGTTCTCACTTACGACCATTATGGTTATCACATCCGTTGCAAGGGCAGGGAAATGGACTTGAAACAATCGCGTGGGGCCCTGAAACGGATATCTGCTCTGTGATTTGAGACGGACATTTACTCATTTAATGCAAAGTCTATTTATATAAGATTTTATTTTATTGCTGATGTCGTCCTTCTTTCCATTTCTGTTTTCCCCGAACCACAATCCTTCATTGATTTTGTCGCATATATTAATGTATTGCCGTGGGTTTAAATTATCAGTGTTCGCAGTCTCGTCGGTAGCTAAACATTATTCTTTCATCTAGCGACACCGCCTGTTGCTGATATGAGAACGCCGAGACTAACTGGAACTGTTACTCCCTATTCTCATCTGAAGAGGTCAGTAAACCCTTTCAAGTCCTTAATACTAATACTTGATATTTCCCGTTTTTACTGTTTTTACTTTTTCTTCAGTCAATCACGGAATGGAGTACTGCCAGGAGACAACGTAAAAGGAAGTATCTCTGTTCTTACTTCGGTTACCCACACAAGTGAGTACGACGATGCTTTTGTACATTGCTCATCGTGTTATTTAATTTATTCAAAACAAATGTAGCAAAAAATGAGATATTCTAAAACAGGGTGGTCCAACTGCAGCCCCTGAATCAGTACTAAAGTGAAAGGAAGGAATTATTATATTTGAATTGAGAAATTCATTATTAATAATATTTCTTAATTTTACATGGTGGGGGTCGATGCGGGTCAAAGGATTCCGTGAATGTCATTGATTTAAAAAGTTTGCTCATCCCTGAATTAGACCAACTTGTTTTATAGTATAGAGTAATCAATGTCACACATCCTGTGTGCTATCTCCTGTGCTCTGAAATTAACAAGACAGAACATATATCATTACATTCCTTTACCTTGCCCACTCTACTATATACTGGAAACTTCTTACGATTACTGTTTGTGGTAACTAGACATTCCAACAGACGTCGATACTACGTTTTTTATGGAATTCGATGAAGTGATTCAATTTCTGCTAATTATCAAAATCAACAATCAGTTAGGATAGTTTTAAAGAGAACTAAACTTGACTACCTCTTACCCTTTGGGTCACCCAATTACTCAAGTTCATTATTCATAATAACTACACTACTATTGTATAAGGAATAATATGAAATCGAAAAACATTTGTGTTACAAACTCATGAATTGCTTGTGTAGTCGCCACTCGCATAATGATTGACTCTGTTAAGAGAAGGATATCGTCGTCTTCCGACAGTTCACGCGGAACCACGACGAATATACAATATAATTTTTGGTATTGTGATATGGAAAAAATCTAGTAACTCAAGCAAGCTTTGTTATTCGTGTTCAAGTGAACGTTTGAGTTCGTATATTATTATCTCCTACGTACAGAAGGCGGCATCTTTTAATCGAACTATTCCCTTGACCGAAGAGCAAAGGATTTCCTACGTAAATCACGACCTATCGAATCAAAGATATAATTGACGTATTTGCAAATGAATAATCCTCAAGGGGTCTCTTAATGAAGCGAGCTATCAGTTGCGTCATATTCGAGTCTTGCATGTCGGGTGCATGCATTGGAGCTGCGTTTTGTCAAGTCTTGATAAGTTATAATTAGTTTCTCCCTACTTAACCCTATCACAACAAGTTCTTATCGCTGATATGATGCTATCACGTTGACATCGTTTGACGATAGCTCATGATTTTGTATCTGCGGATGTAGCGACGTTCTTCGCTTACATGCGTTATCGCTAGCGGTTACTTTTACTTTCCTTGCACCGAGCAGGGAGCTTTGCAAAGTAGTAGAATTCTAAATAAACAGGTTTTATTGCTGGCAAACTATAGGATGACAGAAACGTGCTAACACTGTACAGTGCTTGTCTCTTCTAGCTTTTACAGTAGATTTTTTCGTATACGTTACAGCAGGCACTGATTCCTGGAAGAAAACGACATCTATTACAGCGGAAAGAACAATGACGTCTGGATCCAAAAAGGTATGATTAGGATCAGTTTAACTGGTTTTGGGGATGGAAAAGGGAATATGAATACGGCCCCCACTTAACGTCCGAAGTGGAACGACGTTAAACGAAACCAAATTTATCATAGATCCAGTGATATTCCGGCAAACCGTATATATTGTTGGTAACTGTATAATCTCTTGATGAAATGTTATTATTGTGGTTTGCCCTTTGTACCTTCGTTTCCGCCTGCGCAGTCTGACTCCACATCTGTATATCTGATTAGACTTCATCTTGAATTTAGTATTTTATTATTGAAAGCCAATCAACTGCCGAAACTGATGTTAAAGATTTTCTACCACTAAGATAACCGGTGGTTATTGCTACATAGTCAGTGTAAGAAGGGTCCAGAACAGCGCTACGTGACATATTATATTCGTTGTTTCACGTGTATAGGAAATGACATGATATGTAGTTTGATTCATTTGACTTTATTACATTTTCTCAATCAAAAAAATATTCTATTTTACCGTTATAGGTTGGTAGCATTTTCGATCGTGAAGACGCCGTACGGACAGCGCCTCGCACTTCCGGTTTCGCCGATGTCGAACGTCGACAGATGGAACGGAAACGCGAACTTCAAAGAAATAAGTCTATGCCTGCCGCTTCGTCTAAGGACGCCCGTAGAGCATTCGTCGCCAAACTCGAAGCCGGATCTGGCCAAAAGTATGTATATTTCGCCCTTTGCGAATAATAATTTAGTTATACCGTTATCTTTATCAATTTAACCTTTCGTTTTTACAGACCCGGGAAAAAAGTTGGCAGAAGTCCTACCTTCGTGGTACCAAACGCTAATAACGTTAAGCAAATGCTCTTGAAATGGTGTCAATCGAAGACGAGGGGATATGACGTAAGTTGCATTGGAATTATTTCAAAATTTATCATCAAATTTTGATAAAAATAATTTAATACGTTACACCTAAATCCAACGTATATTAAACTTTTGACAGTGCAAAAATATCAAAGAAAACATTACAGAAATAGCCATGAATATTGTTGCACATGAAGATATATAAAAATCAACACATCATGATCGTTGATATGATAAGATAAAATTCTTGTTATTACAATGATCTTACGAGCAAGCATAAAAGTCACAATCTCATTATTAGAACAGATATCAAGTTTTCTTTGAACTCCTGCTATGAGACTTCTCTTCATATTCACTCTAGCACTTCGCTAGTCAGCTTAAGGTGCATATTCATTACCCCGTCTAGAACAGTAACATTCCCCACAGTGTTTAGGAAGTGATACTGTATTATTGTATTCCATGTCTCCTATCACCATACGCAGTGGTGGGATTCAAAAATTTTAAGAACAGGCTCTCCTCTTGGGGGGTCCTCCCCCAGAATATTTTGAAAATCAGGAAGGGTGTAGAAAGCATTTGAGGTCCATTTTAACACATTTCATGGTATATTTGTTAGGACCAAACAATCCAAACTACTGGTAGCAAGTTGTATATCCTTGGAATCAAGAGAATAAACAGTACTGAAAACTAATGATTATCTGAAGTAGTTATGGCTGGAAATATTAGAAGGGTGATTTATGTAAGCTAATGGACACGAAGCCAGCCTAAATAAAACAACAACCGGCTCGCCGAACTCATGAAATACCAAGAACGGGCTCGCAAGAGCCGGTGCGAGCCCGCTGAATCCCACCACTGACCATACGTCAGTATATCTTCACCCGTTATCTTTGTATTTTCCAACTACTACTTGGCTCCAAGTATTACTATCATTAGTTGTCCTTAAAATTCTACTCCCTATCTTTGCATAGTAAAGTACTGTACTCCACGCTACAACACTATCAGATTTCTCTACTTTTCATAGTTGTTTCTATTTACCTCTATCAAACCCTGATTATATATAATATTTACGATATTTCGCTAGCACGTCGATATCGTCAACTTTTCCGGCAGCTGGGCATCCGGGATGGCGTTTTGTGCGCTAGTGCACAATTTTTTCCCCGAAGCTTTCAACTACGATGAGTTGGACCCGAAAAACAGAGCGCATAACTTCGATTTAGCTTTCAAAACAGCCGAGTAAGTTCTATGCATGATTTATTCTTAGCTATAGAAGTATTGAACCTCACTTCAGTGTACTAGATGCGCTATATAGTCTTCGACTGCTTGAATCCCCTAGGTATACAGGAGTTCTGCACTTAGCGTAATTAATTCGATAGGAAAATATATATGCATATACATAGTTTTTTAAAAAAAATACCATTCCATAAGCATTGAGACAGCAATATTACCAATTTGAATTAATTTTATTTCTGTAATATCAACATATTGAACACTAGAGAGATTCCACACGGGTCCAAACGTTGCAATAACACTACACACGTGATGACGTCACGGATGTGTAACGCAAGCATGAATCGAAACAGTTCCAATTGAAATATAAAATAAAATAATCTCAACGAATGCAGTGAAGTGGTCTAAGATACAAATTATTCCCGTTGAATGCAAGGGTCTCTCTACTAGTGAACTATAAAAATTAATGAGGAAAGCTAACCGAGCGAATAACGAAAATAAATTCCTGTACCGTATCGCATGTCGTGCCTTGTGGTCGTTTTAACTGTCGTCGAAGCGTCTACAACTATTTTAGTATAGCGACCCTTTACTGAAGCGTTAAGTACACTGAAGTGAGGTGAAATGATTTGCTTGCATCTGTAAATAAAGCACGCTCTGTGTGTATTCACTATGACAAGGTAGAGTTACTATGGCATGGATATATATATAAGCCTTAAGCATTAGTTTAATAGTGTCACTTGCACAGTGTTGTAAAAGTACTGTTATTTTATATAGGGAGTAATAATAGTACTTAATACCTATTAATGACAATCCTCATTAATTTGCATTTTTTAAAGTAATTATCCGTAGTTAGGAACAATTTGGAATATCCTACTACAATACATAGCCAAATTTCTTCACCTTACTAATAACTCTTACCGAATCAAATTTTCGATTCTGATACCTTCTGCCTCATTCCCCGCAAGTCAACAAATCAACAAGTCAATTTGACTACCAAAAGATTCTCTGTGGTATTGGTGTAACTTTTCCGATATGTGAGCTCGTTCTTCAAATACTATTCAAAGCAATTAGAAAACTAACACCACAACAATAGAATTTTATAGGAAAGCACAAAGATGTTGGCGTCGCGCTCATACGGCTAGCCTAATCTTAACTGCTATGATCTTGGGCGTCCGCGGGGGGGGGGGGGTAAATTATCCCTATCTTATCCTTATATTGAGCAATCTATAACGTAATTCATGGGCAATCTACAATAATGCAAGTAAATTCTTCTGATCTCCGGGAAATGTAAAAGCGGGCGCCCAGACGTTGGATTTTAAATGCAGTAGTGACATACCAAAACCAGGGCATTCCAGTTGTCAAAATTTTTCAAAAATTCCCCGTAGTTTAATGAATTTCATAAATATCATATTTTTGTTACTGCATATCTAATTCCCAAATGCTAACTTATATGAAACGTACAACTGTGTGCGTGCTTGACCAGCACACTACCGTACTACTGATCTGCATCATATTGGCATCGAAGAGTTTATTCCAGTTTGTCATTATTCACCATTAGTGAGCACGGCGACATACCCATGTTGCTTGACACCGAGGACATGGTTGGCATGGCAGAACCGGACTGGAAGTGTGTTTACACGTATATTGGCGAATTTTATAAGAGGATTCGTGATCTTGGCCTACTCTGAGAAAAAAAACACCCCATCGCCTTTCCTTCATCTTTTATATGCTGACTTTTAACCACATCGACCATTGATCTCATTCAAGTCCGTTTAGGTGCCTGTTTTTAATTACTGACGCATGTAGATCTCTGTTTATCGGTTTTCCACAGTGGCGTCTCTACTCTCAAGTATGCGATAACACTTCTACGTCGATACTAGTCTCAAAAAAGACTTTTGTCATTTTGTTTTTGGAACTATATTTAATACAGAAGATTAAGGACGCGACGTATTCGAGCGGCTAATTAACAATTTCAATCTGTTATGAAACAAGTCGCAAGTTTTAAATACTAATCTCAGGTCTAGTCGTAAGTCCTTAAGTCGGCCCTTTGAGCAGCCGCTATTATCAGCATCGTAAAGCGTTTTTTTCGTGGTCATCAACCTGGACTAGTATTTAGTCAGCGTAAAAGATAGCATAGCACAACTTCACATGTATGGTTCATTTTTTTGCATCAGTTGCGATTAAGAGTTTTTTCTTACGACGTTATGGTAGAATCACAAAGGCGAAGCCAAATTTGTGCCGGTACATATTATAAATGAAAGGCGCCTCGTTTCGTGTATATTTTAACGTCACATTGTTCCTGGTCAATAAGACTATTTGCGTGTGTGGTGCCGTATCTTGCTTTTATTTCTTATCTCGCGTTCAGTTCAACCCTGCACTCATATTTGATGTAAAATTACGTTTAGTTTGAGTCCTGCATTGATATTTTACAAGATGAGTGCCCGTTCAGGAATAGCAAATATGGTTTTCGCTCTAGCGAGTTTTGTCCGATATATATAGAAAGCTATGTCGCTGGCGTATGGTCGGCAGACACTTTCTTGGCCTTTAATGTGCGCGTGTCGTGTTTTACACTCTTATTTACGCATAGTTCGAGATTTGTTGTTGTATTGAAACGTGTCTCTTGTTGTGTTGCCACTATTTCCTTGTTCAATATACCTTTTAACCATAATTCGCACTCGATAATGAATGATACGCCATATTTTTAGTACATCCGCCTATACCGAAACAAGGACACTACACTCACACACACAGTTTAACAGGCACCAACCGGACTCGATCTTTATATATATTACATGAACATTATCTTCCTTAGCAGTATATTCATTCATACATTATGTAATGCTTTTCCTTTAAACTATTGAATTTTTCCATATCCTGCGATTATTAAATTTCTGTACTATATTTCACATGGTATTCTTTCCACCTTTGAACCCCGAGTTTGAGTTGGTTTTCTCAGAGCAGCCTTGTCCGATCCCCTTTCAGCCAGGTGACTCTCGCGCTCGTTCACTGTCTCCTTAAAACTAAAACGTAAGAGAATCATTTGCATTGTAACTTTTTAGTTTGATAAATAACATACTGTAGTGCTGTAAGCATAGCAAAATTTTGCGTTTGTTTTCATCCGTTTCATTCTCACAACACACAATATCGCATCTGTTTGATCATGCCTAAACGAATTGTACAGTAAATCAAATCATTGAAACCAATCAGGAATGAAAATTCTAACAATGACCCGAGAGAAATTCTTTGGAATTATTCATTCTAATTCTATTCAGTGATCATTTGGCTTGTGCATTCCATGTTAAGATCTCAACACACTCACAATTGCACTGTATTAGCATGTCATATTTTTAATAATGTTAACGATTGTTGTATGCATTGTGTACTTACCAATTTCCGTATTGATTTGCTCAATTGGTGTGTAATTAATTAATTAATCAGTACAAGGTCTATCAGAACTACGGTTTCTTACGACTCGTGTGAAGGTAATTTACTATTTTGTTTAAAAAATTTCAAACCATTTTTAAATAATATACAAATATATGTATATATTGTATATTATTAATAGTTGTAGTATTAATCACGGGGAAAATGTTTCAAAGATCTCACTGTTGAACATTTGTCTCCCTAAATCAGTAAGATAATATAATATCTCTATTCCCATACCCAACCTTAATTCGTATGCTCTGTGTATACCGACCCGTATCTTTTACCCCGATGAACCTTGATAAAACATTTAAAACGAGACAAAAACCCCACTAATCCTAACATGATCATCACCATTAGTTATAATAATTAGTAATACCATACAATAAAAAAGTTGATAACAGGAAAAAAAGAAATATTAGATGGCATATTATATACTTTATATTATGCTAGATTTTTTTAGAAGTAGCATTTTATTACCTTCACACAAACAGTTGAAAAATATCCGGCGTTCTGGTGAATCCTGTTTGTGGGTTTCTGTTAACGTTTTCTATTTCCAGTAATTCTTCTTAGCGGCATGATACAATTTTTATCTTGTAACTTTTGATTAACCCTTCCACTTATCTTTGCTGGGTTGTATCACACTCCATAATCAACAGTCTTGTTATCAACGATCATGTTATTTTATTTACATATTATAAAGTCCCTACTGAACAAGTTTGTTAGCTATTGCAAGTACAGTATTGATCATAGGTAACGATTGAACTATGTTAATAATTGTCTCAATCATTTATTTGCTTTCTGCCTTATTGTAATCATTATGAATAGCGATATTATTGTTTCCACCCCTTGCATAGATACTTCCTTGTGGTTGAACATAATCCGTCCTGTCACCGGGTATTAGTTTAAATGCTTCATAGCAAAAATACTGCTGCAGTGTTCAAGTCACCAAAGTTAAATTCATCATGAGTCCTACCCAATGTTCCCTCTATGCTCTGCCCATGCATACATGTCCTGCAATCAAAAAACTGATGTGGGCAGTGCGCAGTAAAAGTTAGTTATCAAAAGTTAAATAATGCAAGGGTTCCCCACCTTTTTTATGCCGTGAATTCTAGATTTGAGTGGCTCATTAGGTCTAGAAGATATTACATCCATTTTTTTGGAGGTTTTATGAAGCCAAATAACTGATTAAATTACTAAAGTCTCAAAACATACAAGGTAAAAAAGTAAGCACATTTTCTACTGAAGTCTTGGACTCAGTTACTAGAGTGGAGGCCATAACATTTGATGCTCGACTCAAGCGAGTGGCTCGAGTCATTACAACACCTCAGTGAGGGTCGAGGTATAATATGTTTCCCTGCATCCCTGCATCCCTAACATCCCAAGGTTATATGAATTTTCTTTATTCGGTTCCAATTTGTACTTCCATTCAAAAGTGCTTTGGTAACTTGAATTCAGCAATACTATGCAGTATGTCACTTAAATAATGTTATCTCTAGTATCTGTCTCAGAGATACGGTGTAATTGAGAGCTCACGAAGCAATATAGTGGGGCGAAAAGGGGGTGGAAACTTCTAACTGGGACAGTTTCATCATGAGGGGGGGATTAAAACCAAGGATATGCAAATCCATGGAAGAATAAGAATGGGCTGGTTTTAGTCAAATAGAATCAGGGGTAGAAATGGGGGTATGCAGTGGCCAGGCATTCTCTAGCTTTCAATTTCCAGTTTGTATCCAATTTATGAACTAGAGTCCAGAGACGTTTATTACTTATCTTTTTATCCAGTTGACTAGCAATTAAAATTAACCTGTTTAATATGGTATTATTATATTTACCAACCTAAACCTCACGGACCAGTAGTTCCTAAAACCCGGTTCCCCCTTGGTTGATTGATATTGACTCATTTATATAGGGGGTATGGGGATTTTTATTGGTCGATCCCTTCAATCAGACCCATTGGGCAATTCGACATAATCTTCATGCTGCGTTAAATTTTCCCTCGCTTTCAATCCGTATATGTATCTTGGTTTTGCATAGGGAATACGCTGACGCCTCTCCGTTACTGGAAGTAGAGGATATGTTGATCATGGGCAACAGACCCGATTCAAAATGTGTGTTTACCTACGCTCAATCTCTATACAATCACCTACGCAAGTTTGAAAAGCCTTTGGTGTCTCTCGATAAGGCACCACCCAGATCCTCTCCTGCGAATGCTCAATTGGTAAGAGGTGATTTACAGCAAAGCGATGATTTGTAAAGTGGAGAGTCATTATAAATTGTACAGTATATCTATTTCTTTTTTTAATGTAACCTTAGTGACGTTAAGATGGCTACTGCCTTATATGTTACTATTTCATTTTTTTCTCTGTGTTCAGCTTGGTTGATGAGACAACCAAGGTACCATCCCCATATATACCTAAATACTTTTTATTATTAGATTCTATTTGATTTGTATCTATTCGATCAACTTGCCGAGTCAGTATTAGGGTATAACTATTTGATAAATTCATTTTTACTGACAGCTATACTGGCGAATGTACGATATAAGAGAAATATCATGAATTTTTTAATATTTCATATCATTTATTTGCCCTGAATAGAAATTGGAATTTTCCTGCAACCCATGACGATCACTGCCACACAAAAACACAATATAACTCTGTACTGATAACGCTTTACTGTTTTCGCTGCTTCCTCAATTGCGTATGGATAGCCTTCCTTGCCGTTTCAGTTTTTTGTACGTAGCTTTTTTGTGCCATATTCGATGCTAAGTTTAATGCGTCAGGTCCTCCCTTTTTGAATGGACTAACTCTATCGCATTGAGTTATCTCCTTCGACAAAGGAGGTGGCCTCTTTCCCCCATACGCACGAACAATTTCATTAACAGTATTCCCCCCTTACCCATTGGTAATATGTTCCAAGACCCACAGTGGGTGCTGCAGGTATATACAGTACTATGTTTTTCCTATATATATTTAAAATAAATGGTAAAGTGAAAATTATCAGTAAGCTTATTGTCCATAGCCTTCATATCATGACTATATACCAGGGGTGGATAACCTTTTACATTCCATGTGTTGAATTTTCTGCACATGAGTTCAGATGCGCTGTACAACTCTTATACACCCATTCAATTCCCGTAAAAATATGACAATGCACACAGCATTTTACATCAATATATATATCGACACCCTTATTGTGCTCACTTTAATTTCTGGTTCAGGTCTGGTTTAATTTCTGGTTAGCTAATACTTTTGTCAAGGCTAGGCTCATATTTTATCATTTTCACTGGGGTGCAATGCACCACTAGTTGTCCACCCCTGTGCTATACATGTACACAGGCTAATAGGTGCAGTGTTTCCAAATTGCAGAGAACAGTCCAAATCCTATAACAAGACCCATAATACACAAAAATTTGCATGAAAAAGGTCACCTAAAACTGAATTTGTATAATCAATTTTTTAGATATCCCCAAACCATTTTAGATGTTCAGTAAGCTTTGGTACATTTAGAATAGTGCATTGATCACATAAGCGAATGGAATCACATTGGGCTGGAATTTACGTTTTAGGAAAACAGCCGTGTTCAAGTTTTGATCCAAATCTTTTTTTATTTGGAATGTGTTAATAATTGTAAGATTAAAATCGTTTTGATTGATACCTGTCATTGTATCTTCCACCCCTTCGAAGATGCGTTCAACGGATTCGTTATAAAAGTACAGTTGGTGCTATTTCGATGTTTACATTCTCAGCTTATCTTTACTTGGTAAGAATTTCTACAATATTCAGTTGAATAGTCTGTCATCCCTTTGCAATATTAATTAGTGGACATTTCTCCAAATTGTCGATTCCAAGACATACGAGGTTGTTTCTGGTGTATTAACAAAACTCCCGCTATGTATGGAATAACCAAGTTCCATCGTAATTCCTAATCGCGAAAGTGCCAGTAGCTGTGTTTAAAATTCTTGTACGATAGACCGACAGTTTGCGCAAGAATCTCTCACACGTACCCCGTGTGGAAAAGCACAATTCTTCATTATTATTATTTGTGACTTCAAATCTAAATTCATGAAAAAAATACCAACGGCGCTTCTACGTTCGAACTGCGCGCGTAGTAAAAAAGTTCAACGCCGTAAGTGAAAAATTGCGTTCGCTGTGTGAAGTACGTTTGTGATCGGCACCGTTTCAACCGCAGTGAGCGGCTAAATTTGATGCGGGAGTAATTAAAATTGACACTTTGTTCAAAACCACCCCTGCCGAACTGACTTGAGCTCATCCTTGAACTTTGTTAACATTGCAAACGAATATCAAAGCTAATAATGCACGGCATTAAGTTTGTGATTTTACGCGGGAGTAATTTGAATAGAAACTTCGTTAACATCAGCATGAGTTTTACCAACGACCTCGAGCTAACTGGCGCCAAATTGCCCTTTGGTCAACACGCTTAACTATACATAGGGAAAGGTCAATACGATTTGGCTGAAATCTATTTTTTATATTGTGAATAGGAACCATTGTGAATGGTTGTAGTTTACATCACCTGGCGCCATCAAATTGATTAGCACTCCCACCAATGATACACTATATAAATATTTTAATATATTCCTGTGATTAAGGAGGTTTATATTAGGAGAACAAAGAACAGTGTATTCAAATTATGCTCACCAGAATACAATTGTAATACAGAAATGATTTTCTTCACGTAAATCACGCTTACGTCAAATTCGACTTTAAATTACTTTGTTGCGTCTTTGGTTTATTGTTTTTGGGTGTTAGACGCTAACAAATACAATCTCGCTTACAGAGAGGACGACTCGTCCGCTCATCGTCAGATAGGTTACTCAAAACAAATTTAATAAGATGATTAATATACACTCAATCGTACGGTATATATCAATAACCCTTTCATTACTCATATACATTTATTACATTGTTGTACTGCCAAACACAATCTTTTGCATATACAACTCAAATCTCCACAAGTATTGACTTCACAATTGTATTATTACAAAGTCATCAACGATCATTTAATCACCAAGACAATATATTACGATGTTGCTTACAAGCATTCAATTCTCCACTCTAAATACACAATACTGCTCACCCAGCATTCCAATCACCATTCTAGTTTAATGAAACGTTATTCAGTCCCTCTACAGTTTACTTCTCTCCATACGTCACGAGACTCTACATTTTTCTCTATAGCTTTCCCACCTTAGCTTATCTCTATATTCGATACAGAAACTCTAAACATTATTTTTCACCGTTAGTTTTTGGGAGTGATATTTTGGTTCTCACATATTTTCCACTTAATTGTTCAATCGTTATCATTGGTGTTTTCCACTCAATAATTATTTGTTATTCATCTAATTATATTCCCTATAACTTTTACTTTTTGTATTGCGTTCAGCGAAGGCACTCTTATCCGGCTCTAACCGGGAAGTGAATTACTATATTTTAGTGATAGAAATAGAGATAGGTGGCGTCGAAGTATTAGGCTTTTACATTCTTATGGACCTTCACATCGTCAATCAGATATCCCTCTATTGCAAGTGACTGACTATTTAATGATCTCTACCCTTGATGCAATGACTACCCTTGACGGGCAAAGTATCTAACAGTTCTGACCAAATAGACACTATGTTAAAAACAATATTACGCATCAAGATTAACTTTTTAATTGCACACTTATGTGACCCGCTGGCGTGATGCATTAAGAATCTTGAGACAGTCTGCAATCAGTGCCAAATATATATATTTGAGGGAATTTACATAGTCCCGTAAATTAATTCATGAAGGGTGGTGAGTTGTAGAACGAAACAAAAAAGCAAACAGTAATGTGTGTACAGTTCAGAGTGACGTCTATCCTAATCGAATGTTTCCAATTTAACCCGCTTAAGAATGGATTCAGTGGTATTTACATAAACACTCAGTGATGTGAAAAACTGGCGAAGGATCGATTATATGTACCATGTGGTAATTGCAATTTCAAATAATTTATTTTATCCTTGTTTAGTAGTAGTAGTAGTGTTGGTTCAATTAGTATACTGTATATAGATACAGTATATAGATTAATATAAACAGCTAAATAAATATATATACAGTGGATATTGTTATCAATATCAATCGACCCCGAAACATATTTCTATCTTATTCATATCCCTCGCTCAGTGTTATCGTTATCAAAAAGAGATTGTCCCAAAGCGATCGTAATAAGCGGCGTCTCCACATCACTATTTAAAGTCAACACAGGTGAAGTCTACACTCTGCTGAGTTACTACAGTGTATTCAGGGAATATGTAAAGTTAGATTTCTCCGAATTCGGCGATATTTAACATGGAGAGGGGCTGTAATCATAAAAATGTATAGTATTAATTATACGATGTACATAGCTAGGTAAGCTTCTAAGATTTTATTAGTTTAAACATAACCCGAGGCCAGCCTTAACCCAAGCCCGAAGCCGTACTAGTCCCAAAAAGCATGAAATGTTCATCACCTGGATTAGTGAAGGGAATTGGAAATAATTTTTCCAGATTTACTTCAATTTATAGGCGCACAAAATATCCCACTTGAACAAATTTCAGTTTGGATTACTGACTCACAGACTATAGAAAGTTTCGGTTAGTAGTGTATTTGTACGCTTGAGGGTGTCCATTTCTAAACTCCCAAAATGAAGAAATTGAATGGGCATTAATGGACATAGGAATACATACAATACATATACAGTGCGTTCAATACGGATGTATAAATATTAATGACAAGATGACAATTCAAATTAAGGAAACCTGGGATCGCAGAGGGAAGAATGTGTCCTGGTATGGGAGGTAGAATTTGTACAGAAAACTAGTGATGGTAATATTTGTGACCAAATAGTAGAGGAGAATACAGCGATAACGGGATATGTCATGTCGTGTTAATAGACTGACGTACAATGCTGGGAACAATGTGAAGCCCCAAAATCACTTCCTAAACATGACTTTTAATTGTGGGAGATATTACTGTATGGATGCTTTCAAGGAATAGAGAAATAAGCTGACTAGCGAGCCAGTAGAGTGAAAATAAGTCTCGTGATATTGGTTGAGACGTGAAGTGTAAAATATATTGGATGAAACAGTTCTAAATATTACGATTGTGATTTCATGTTTACTTGTTAGTTTGTAGCATCAAGTTTTTGTTGATGATACGAGCCTATAATATTAAAAAATAGAAAACAAAAAACTTGTATTGATTTATACCTTAAAAAGAGGCATCATTTAACCATCGTATTACGTTTGTTTTTACGCGACCTTCCGCGTATCGGACGAAGATAATGGAGATCCTCCTTGTAATCAGGAGTTTGTAGCGGTTCAAACGACAGAGTACGAAATAAACTAACAATAAACTTCACCAAACCCGTAACTGCAACACTGGTAGTCTGACAACCACCGCTTCCGGGTATAACTTTGGACACATTTTTCCTAGAGGGTCTCACCCAAGGAAACATTGAATTGGAAGGATTTTGTTTTAGCTAGGTTCGTTACTATTTCAAAGCAAGAATACAATAATTAGTATTCAGATCCGGCAAATTCTCAATACTAATTGGAGATGGCAGAATTTCGTCTTGCTTTTCCCATCGTTACATGAAAATCAATGGCAAGCTTGTTACGGCTGAGAAAATCGATTTCAATAAAAGCTATTGGCTTGTAGGCAATTTGGTCCGAGGTGTGATATGAACAAGTGCGTGTGACCGACTGCACTTAGGCATTTCCTTAAGTGAAAATGCTAACCCAAGAGAATCACAGCTTCCAATAAACCAACTCGATAACCAGTCGATAAGACGCGAACCGTTTCTCTGTTATTTGAATTCCTGTGAACAGGTGGGATCGGAGGGAATTAACACTAATAGTACTAGTCGTCATCAACTAATTCCCACAGCCAATTAAATTTAATTGCTTTATTGATTACTGGAAAATTCTCCAC
Organism: Halocynthia roretzi; assembly: GCA_013436055.1. Classification (NCBI taxonomy): domain Eukaryota; kingdom Metazoa; phylum Chordata; class Ascidiacea; order Stolidobranchia; family Pyuridae; genus Halocynthia; species Halocynthia roretzi. The sequence goes on from QRAM01000337.1 coordinate 81,039, forward strand.
TGATTCAGTTAAACAGCATTAACAACTCAAGACTTTCGGACCTCGCAGGTGATACGATAAAGTCAAAAAGCGAAATATTGAACCAAATTTTAGTACGAGTAAATGCTATGTGAGATAATATAGGGTGTGTATAGGCAGACGACCCCTGTTTATGGTTTCTGGTTGTTAGTTTGTATATCTTATTGGTCATTAGTCCTACATTAAATCACAAATTTGTTTGTATCTCCGAAAGTTCGTGAAAGGGGACTGCGCCTGAAACATGCGTTTCACTACAAGTAAATTTCTAGTTTTGCGAATTCGTTCTCATTTTTATTATTATTAATATTATTTTATCACCGTATTATTGTTATAATTTCTACTACTCACCCTTGTCAGTTACCACGTCACCCCAACCAATGAGTCAGAAACTATTTTTATCAGTTTTCTTCTGAACTCCCTATAGTTGGAACTTCTTGAAGTATAATAGGCTGAGTATATGCAGTGTAGTTTCTCAACTTGAAGTAACACAAGTAAGGATGCGCGTCATTTAACTATTAAAAGGCCAGTCCCCCAATCTCTACCCTACTTTCACAGAAACTTGATTGAACGGAAACATCTCATTATTGTCAAAAGTTGATGTGCAAAAATTCGATAGATCTAGGATAGCTGCAACGAGAATAAAAGCAGTCAGACAGACATATATTTATATGAGTGTAGAGATTTGTCTGCGTGTTTGTTTTGAAACAACGGTACCACGCAATTTACAAATCTAGTATGAGATCCGAAGAATCCGAATCCGAAAAGTCCGAAACAGTAATCTTCTACTGCCCAGTAATCTCTCATTTCCAATCAGATCGTTTTGTTGAAAGTCTGCGGTTTTGTTCTAGCGCTAATTCGCGCATTTATTCCCATTCAAATTACCGTGTCCCAGAGCAGATTTTTTAACGCACTACTCAATAAACGCTAGCTTAGAACTATCGATCCTTGTCGACACGTAAGAGTTTTACGTCAAAGTAGTTAACGTACGTTTGCTTGATGGATCAGATGTAAGATTTTCTCACTGTATACCATATTGTATTCTTATTTGGCCAGTATGTAGGTAGGTAGAAGTATTATGGTTAAGATAGCTGCTGAGGCAAACTACAAGTAGTTGTGGAAATGCTGCTGCAGTTGTACGCGGTATATCTCATTATTATATGACAAGGGAAGTGGTGGGATTCAATTGGTTCGCACTGGTTCTACCAAACCGGTTATTGAAATTGCAACGTTTCGAAGAACCAGTTTCTGAATTGCTCTTCAAGTTTTAATTTCAAGTTTCCCTTATTCAATGCAATGTTAGTTTAATATTGAAGAACATGTTCCCCTATGGTAGCACCGTGGATTCTTCCCTAACCTACCCTGTTACCACAGAAAATACACTATGTGTCGTGCTTACTAATTTATACTCGCAAACGAATTGATTCGTCATCTCTAAGATGTCCCAGGATATAAAAATTGCAGTTCTTGGAGCTCCTGGCGTGGGTATATCATCACTCATTCATCGTTTCTCAATGGACGATTTCGTATCAACTCCCCGAAGCAAAAAGCATCGTTTCTGCTGGGGCAATACAGAGGAGAATCAGAGGACCGAAATGTCACCAGGTTTCACGCCTGCACACACTGATGACGTTGAGAGTTCTTTTAAAAACACTTTTCCAGCAGATTGTACTACATCTACTGGAACTACCAATGACCCCGTCGATGAATCCGTATCGAAGCAATGCTATAATTCGATTCGCGAGCGGTAAGTGTAAATGTTTTTGTTCGATTTTCATTCGATACCAGCAGAGCAACCCTACTTTGTCCAGATAAGCTTTAACGAAAAACTTTCACGCTGAAATATGAAATATAGTGTTGTATAAGAGTACTGTTTATCAATTTCGTTGCTTTAGATAAAAATAACATAAATATGATAAATCTACTTCATCGTTTGGCAGATAGATGACTGTGTGATGGGAAAGTGTGTGATCATTTTTTTTATTAATAATATTCAATATTCTCATATCATTTTAGAGATTTCAACACCATTCAAAAAATAGTAGTATAATCCAGTGGATGAATCAATTCAAAGTAATTCGGAACATAATTGACTCAACATAATTGCCATTTTGACAATGAGCCAATAGAGAATGTTGACAATATTCAACCACCATACTCGCTGTCTGTTGGCAATTTGTAATGAGTCATGTAAACGAAACCAGTAAACTTTATAAGATATCTAGGTTTGATTTGCTTATCGAGACAGCGATATACATAATTAATTTGTAAAGACGTGGCATTTCAGCGCAGACAAAAATGTGTCGTCGTCACAGACACTGAGGAACGGAATGATTTTACGGTCTCATACTGCTATCTCGCAGAAGGTTTATTTCGGTAAATTATGTGGGATATACTGTATGTTGGATTTGACAACGCATTTGACAATTAATACGAAAACTTGTAGCTTGAAGCTTGTAGTCGTAATAACACGAACAATATTCGTGCTATGGTAGATTGCCTGGGAAGTAAGGGTTTCTGAATTGTTGGGAGCACTAAAAATGTAAAAATGGGAACACTGCCAGTAAAACAATGCCAGCAAGATATTTAATTACTTCGCAAACGACCGGCGTAAAGATCCGCCTCGCATCCAGAGTTTCCAATTACCAACCATAGAACTTGCAATCCGTTCTGCATCCTTCTTATTCGCCTATGCTGTTGCGAGACCAGGACCAGCGCGCTCGTTTTGCCGTTTCGAGAGTAACGTTATTATTCGCGATCTCTCTAGCTCAGTGGTTCCCAAACTAGGGGTAATTACCCCAAAAGGGGATTTTACAATTTTTATGGGGTAATTTATATGTTCACTATTTTATTAATTTCTTCTCCATCGTTTTTGATGCGCACCTGTGCTGCTGGCGGCAGGTGTGAATCTGATGTAAAAAGCGAACTAGAATAGTCCAAAGCACCTGTGGACTTGTGGACATGCAAGCCACGAGGACTTGTGGATAAGCAAGCTATTTTGTGCAAAGAAAGCACCATTAGTGATAACGACATCGGTGTGAAAGTAGAATTTCTCAGATTGCCTAAAGATTTAGGTCTCAAAATCGACTTTGCGAAGACAGACATTGGAAAATTTTGGACTAGCCTCCAACATGAATATCCCATCCTCTCCAAGAAGGCATTAAGATTTTTGATTCAATGTCCTTCAACTTACCGCTGTGAAGTAGGATTCTCTGCAATGACATCCATTAAAACAAAATATCGAAATAAGCTTATGATTGACGATGATATGAGATGCTGTCTGTCGTCCACTTTGCCTAGGTTTGATCGTTTGATTTCGCAGAAACAGTGTCACCATTCTCACTGAGATTAAATCAAGAACATGTTCCTTTGTTTGAATCTTTATGTTACTGTTGCTATTAAATTTTATTGAATACACGCTGGAATTTTTATTTTTATGAAATGCGGTAATTGAGCTTTGGGGAATTGGATTTCGGGGTGGCGATGTTGAAAAGTTTGGGAACCACTGAGTCTAGCTCGTTCGAGTTGTGGAGCTACGAAATATTGAATCGCTTGATTGTCGAAAGTATTAAAATCCGACGACTGTGATTATCTCACTTGTGATCTCACTCACAATCCCCGTGATTTTCTCAGAATTTATCTCGGATTGCCTGAACAAACTTTTTAACGATTTTCCAATTCGAGCCCGCGACTATCCGGGGCACAGGGGCCCAATATGGCGTGGAAAAATTTTTTGGGGTAAAAAATGCTCAAGGTGATAATTTTATCGATTTTTATGTCTAACGTTATACAACCATTCAAGGAATCATATCATCGCAACCTTTATTCTTTAAAGTGGATGAAACAAAAGATATGACGATTCTATTTCAGGCGGAATAGGGAGAAATATCACGAAACTCTAGGATGAGATTGTGTGTGATCACTTTTCGCCGGTTCGCAAACGTGGTGTGAAAATCTATTTCTATTTCTAAAATCTTATTTTCTATACGAGAGGAGTATACACAGCGTTGCCAATACTAGAAAGTAGGATGTAAAAGCGGCTCAGAATTGTTCTTACCAGAATAGGTTCGGTTTATAAAACAGTCTCTGTTATTACTTTCAGATGTTTGTGCGCAAGATCTCGACCCACATTCAAAACCATTGTCTATGGAATGCCCGGAACCGAAATAAACTTTATAAATTTATGTATTGTGGATGTACCAACTCTAGCAGCTTTCCCAGAAGACACTCTGCAAGAATGGAATGAGGAAGGAGCACGTGGAGTGAGATCAGCAGCGGTGTTTATCCTCGTTTTCGACATCAATAAACAAGAGACGTTTGAATACGTTAAGAAGATACAAAGTGAAATTAAACAGGTACGAAATTATTTGCTACCCTAAGCACAGTGTCAAAATGTGACAAGAGCAGTAGTTGAAATGGTTTTTATAAACTAGGGGTACGCTAGGGTAAATTCAGTGCAGTTTTTGACCTGGGTTGTTCTCATCAATCAATGCCGAAGAGAAATCCTGATTAACCTCGCCCACGTACTAGCCCACGTACCTGATTAACCTAGCCTACGATGTTTTTATCCCGGTTAGCGGCCGAATATGACGCAGGAATGAATAAAATTTATATTTTGTTTATCATCACCCCGACAGAACTTTTTTGAGCTCGTCTTGATACTTTGTTAACTTACTACTGTACATTAAAAAGCTCTCATATTACCGTATTTACCGTTTAAGTTTTTTAAATGGGTTCGGATTCGGGTCTGGGAACGAATTAATTCACTTTCTATTATTTCTAATAGAGATAACTAATTCGCACCTTGATCAATTCGGAGTTAGAACGGAACGGCCTCCGGAAACGGATTAAGTACAAAGTACGAGGCACCACTGTATATTCCTTCGACTATCTTTGTCTACTGACAGACTATCAGCGTACAACCATTGTTCTTGTAATTGATCATACTATGGGAAGTTTTGTATTACTTAGAGCGCTGAGTCAGGAACCCTGGATACATGTACCGACAGACAGACAGACTGACAGACATACATACACACATAATTTCTTCTTTATCTATAAGATTAAATGAGGATGCCTATTCGAAAAGTTGCCTATAACACATCTAAGCCTAAAACATGTCCTCATGGAAGTTCTTGGAGCGCCGACAAGCTCCCTTTGTTATGGACAAACGAATATACACACAAACCTCCTTTTTCTTTATTTATGAGATTAGTACTAATTTCAGTGTACTCAAAGGAGAAGATTCAACAGCTGCACCCAATCCTCTGTGAAAAAAGGCTCAAGGTTCGAACCATCAGAGCTTCCGCTACAAAGAACGTCAAGAGTACCTTGGCGGGTGACGTCAATTTGGAAACCTCTAAGTAACAGCAATTATAACGTGGAAGAGATGTCATTCGCTCTGACAACTCACCAAACAACACAGGAACATCGTACGGTATTATGCGACGGTGTGATAGAGCCAGTGTTTGTAGTTATTGGAAACAAATCAGATATTTGCTGTAGCGATAAAACAATTTTCATCTGGAAAAAATTCAGTAGGGAAGGACAGGTGTATCATAAAGAAGCTTCACACACTGCGAGAAAATCATGGAAGTCGAAATATATCGAATGCTCGGCAAAGTATGGCATTAATGTAAGGCTTGCTTTCCTCAAAGCAGTGGAGGAAGTGCTCTCTGCAAGAGGAATGCGCAAGAAAAATAGGTGAAAGGGCGACACGTAGCTTCAAACTCCAGGAATTAATTACTAGGGAGCTTGGATTTATGTATCTTCCTCTGTTTCTTATGATATTTCGAAGATTTTTTGAATAAACAAATTTGCACTTCTTGTGTCACGTTTTTTGAGATCTCCTAATTCCAACTTTGTCGCAATTCTGACGAAAAATCTCAAGCCCATGTTAGCATTACAAATTACAACCTTACATAGCTACTATATTTCCGATCACAGCATCAGCAATACTCTGCATTGTTCTTTAGTAATTTCCTGCGATGGGACCTAGTCTAGAATAATCACTATCATTAGGAATCGAAGATTAATCTATTTGCTACAAAATATAGACCAATTCATCACAACATTTGCAGTGACTACTTAGTTCTATTGGATCGTGGTTAAATGACAGTATTCATTGTATTAGCGGATGTTTCTGTCAGGAAAACCTTCATTTGCTGATTTGCTCATATATTACTGGCATTATTTTGCAATGGCCAAATGTCATAAAATATTGCATAATATTAAAATGTAAGAAATAAGAATTTCAACACAATGCAACATTACGACAAATTAGTTTCAGTGGGCCATGGTTCAATGGTTTACTTGGCCTATTGTTAAATCTGACCGCAATCTAAACATTAGTTCTCGTATAGCCAAAATTTTACTGGGCTTAGCCAACGGCTTTAAAGCAGTCCCACAATTTCTCATCTAAACTTTTTAAGATCATGACAATGCACTTCTATTAGAGTTCAGCATCCGACTTCTTTCATTATTACTACGAAATTTAGATTATCATCTTGGCCTCCCACATATGGACACTTACGACACTTACAACTTTTGTTCATTTACATTCTTTTCAGTGTCTTCCCGTGTTTCAAACTCTTTTACGATTTTCTTGATGTATGGTATGTCACTTTCAAAACGAAAACGAAACCAGTAAACTTTATAAGATGTCTGTTGGCAATTTGTAATGAGTCATGTAAACGAAACCAGAAAACTTTCTAAGATATCTAGGTTTGATTTGCTTATCGAGACAGCGATATACATAATTAATTTGTAAAGACGTGGAATTTCAGCGCAGACAAAAATGTGTCGTCGTCACAGACACTGAAGAACGGAATGATTTTACGGTCTCATACTGCTATCTCGCAGAAGGTTTATTTCGGTAAATTATGTGGGATATACTGTATGTTGGATTTGACAACGCATTTGACAATTAATACGAAAACTTGTAGCTTGAAGCTTGTAGTCGTAATAACACGAACAATATTCGTTCTATAAAATGTAAAAATGGGAACACTGCCAGTAAAACAATGTCAGCAAGATATTTAATTACTTCGCAAACGACCGGCGTAAAGATCCGCCTCGCCTCGATAATTATATTATGCAGTTCAGTATCATAGACGGAAACGCACTGTTTCATACAGATGAGATTGTGAAATGGCGGAAACGCATTGATTCATGAAGATGAATTACGAGTGCAATTTTATAATTGTTATTTAACTTAGGCAAGCTTTTCAGCAGTATTCCTTTCAGGTCCAACTGATTGCGCTTGAAATATGAAAAATAAATATTAAGCTTCTAAACCTGATTAGGTTCGGGTAACTTATAATTTAATTGCATAGCCCTTATACAAACATGATTTCGTTGTCCAAGAAATTTGTCTGGGTTATTTCTGGGAATTTAACTCATACAAATTCCCCAAAAATTTGAATTCATAAAAAATACCGGGTGACATAAACGCCAGATGAATTCCACAGTAATGCATGAACAAAGAAAACTCGGGTTTGGACATAGTGGGGACCTAAGAGACTCAAATCCCACTAAAGATGGTGCACGCACTATAGCGACTATGTACTAATACGCACTATGACCAACGCACTATAGCTTACAAAATGAAATCATTTGGCCTAAAATATTTCGGTATATTTCTGTTGGCGACCGTATATCTGTGTGAATGCTAACTACCTTTTCTTTTACAGTGTTACAATCTTTTACTGAATTTTTACATAGCTACATTAACGACACGATACAATAACAGGCTAGTTCAATATTATAGCCGAGATTGTAAATAGGCGTCAAACATTTTTGAGACTGTTATTCCGCTACACGCTTCACTGAATAGTATTGGGGTTTGTCCAGGACTTATCAAGTGGAACATATTTACACGCGTCCCCTCAAAAAATGAATAGTTCACATACATACAAACATTTTGGTCGTACTACGATAAACTCCGTCTACCTCAATATTATGGAGATTATTCATTAGTGCATTTAGTTCTTTCGAATGAAAATTCCAACTCTAACCCGAAAAACCAAAATGAATCAAACCATATACTATAGTAGTACTCAATTTTTTTCCTATGAGATTATACTTACTGATGTATCTAATCCTCCCTATGACCCTTACTTATTCCATACATTTTCTGGTATGAACTATTTCCTTTAGCTTTTCTGACAGACTTACGAGCGAAATGGATTTTGAATCTAGGCATTTAAATTAATAGGAATGCGGTGTCACATAAACGGAAGTTGAATCCTAGAATAATGCATGAGCAAAGAAAACTCGGGTCAAGAGAGGAATAAATCCTAATTAGGGTCGCTCTAGCAGCCAAAATAAGAATCTTGAAATACCTTTTCCTTTACTTTGTTCAGGAACCAAGCATGTCTGGGGTAATTTATCAATGGACAGGTACATATATACAGTAAAAAGCTTATTCGGGGCCCGGGTAAGTCTAGGGTAATTGATCTGAAAAAAATTGCGTGGGATTTCGATCCTGTAATCTGCCTCTCCCTGCTATCAATGGACATACATCAAGAACAGATAGACTTTGGAAAACGCTCTGCTAAACGCTAGGGAATTTTACGAAATCTCTCATGTTCTATAGTTACTATTTTTCCCATCATTGCATCACCAATACTCTGCGTTGTTTTGTAGTAATCTCGATTTTTCCTGCCATGTGACCTAGTCTAAAATATTCACCATCATTATGAATCGAAGATATAATCTGGTTGATTCCAAATATCGACTATTTCATCATAACATTCGCGGTGACTACTTAGTTTTATTGAATCGTGAATTGTGAATTGTGAAATGACAGTATTCATTGTATTAGCAGATGTTTCTGCCTGGAGGTCCTGCAAAAGATAAAATGATGAAATAACTTCGGCGTTAATAATGTTATGGCGAATGCGGTTTCAAACCGCAATTGCACAACAAAAATAGCACATATTCCTTAAGTACTGTCAAAGCTCTTTAGTTCGACGTCGATTAGCTTAAAATGATTTGATAGGCCCAAACAAAATCCCTATTAAAATGCATGTATTTGACATTCTCGCGGAAGTCTGGAACGTTATAAGTTGATGCTATCAATGGCCAAATGTCATCAAATATTCTATTATATTGAAATGTAAGAAGTATGAATTTCATCACAATGTAACATTACGACAAATAAGTTCGAGTGAACCATAGTTTAATGGGATATTTGGCCTATTGGTAAATCTGGCCTCAATCTAAACGCATTAGTCCTTGTATACCAAGAATTATACTTGGCTTAGCCAACGGCTTTAAAGCAGTTCCACAACTTCTCATCTAAGTATTTTAAGATCATGACAATGCAATTCTATTAGAGAGCAGCATCCGACTTCTTCAATTCTTTTGAATCTCAAGCCCATGTTACTATTACTAATTACATCCTTTTATAGCTACTCTATTTCACATCATTACATCACCAATACTCTGCATTGTTTTGTAATAATCTCGAATTTTGCGATGACTACTTAGTTTTATTGAGTCGTGAGAATTGTGAAATGACACTATTAATTGTATTAACGGATGTATCTGCCTCGAGGTTGTATAGCCCCTGGAGGTCCTGCAAAAATAAATTATGAAATAACGTCGGCGTTGATGATATCATGGGGAATGCAATTTTAAACCGCAAATACACAAAAAATAGCACATATTCCTTAAGTACAGTAAGCTCGTTACTTCGACGTCGGTTAGCTTAAAGTTATTTGATGACCCAGGCAAAATCCCTATTAAAATACATGTGTTTGAATTTCTCGCGGAAATCGAAGTATGGAACGTTGAAAGTTAATGTCGTGCGAAGTACAAGGCAGCACTGGATAAATCATAATGGAATTATTTCGCAATGGCCAAATGTTGTCAAATATTGTATTATATAAAAATGTAAGAAATATGAATTTCAACACAATGTAACATTACTACAAATTATGTTCAGTGAGCCATGGACCAATGGTATATTTGGCCTATAGGTAAATCTGGCCCCAATTTTAACGCAATAGTTCTTGTATAGCCAAGAATTTCACTGGGCTTAGCCAACGACTTTAAAGCAGTCCCACAAATTCTCATCTAAGCATTTTAGGATCATAACAATGCAATTCTATTAGAGATCAGCATCCGACTTCTTTCATTATTGCTACGAAATTAGGATTATAATCTTAGCCTTCCATATGTGGTCACTTAGACAAACAAGTAGAATCAGAATTAATGTGGGAGAATGAATTATTCAATTAATTAATGATAAATACGTTACCATCAAATTCTTCAGACAATTCGATTCCACTCGCCAACAAATAGGTGAATGCCAGAAGAGCAAAAATTAGCAGAATTTCAGCTCGAATCATTTTCACTTCTTCTTTACCAATCTATTTTCCAGATATCACCTGAATTGCATGCATGGAAACATTATTGAGACTGTTATTTTGCTGCACGTTTCACTGAATGGTATTGGGTTTTGTCCATGACTAATCAAGAGGAAAATATTTACACGTGTCCACACAAAAAAATTAATAGTTCACATACATCCATATAAATATTTTCGGTCATACTATGACACACGTCGTCTACCCCGTTATAATGAATGTTTTACATAAATTTTAGTTCTTCCGAATTCAAATTCCAACTCTAGCCCGAATATCCAAAATGACTCAAACCATATAATACAGTAGCACCCAGTTTCCTCCTAAGAGATTATATATTCAGGCAAGCTATTCGCCACTATTTCTTTCAGGCCAACTGGATGTAACTCTTACAAATTCCCCATAAATGTTGATAAAATTTACTTAAAAAATCGCGTGGGATTCCGATTGCGCAATCTGCCTGCCCCTTACTATCAAGTACTATAATTTTCTGCTGGCGACCGTATATCTGTGTGAATGCTATATACCTCTAGTTCTTTTACAGTGTAACAAACTTATACTGAATTTTTACATATCTACATTAACGACACAATACAATAGCAGGCAAAGTAATATTATAAAATGCCGTTCTATATTAAAGACGAGATTGCAAGTAGGCGGAAACGCATTGTTTCATATAGATGAGATTTAAAGATTTTGGACCAAGGCAAGCTATTTACCAATATTCCTTTCAAGCTACAGATTGCTATTGAAATCTTTTTTGATTTTGGGGTACCAGAAATTTGACTGCTTGCTTCTGGGGAGTTAACACCTAACAATTTTCCATGAATTTGAATAATCAACGAGGAAGGCCGGGTCGAATAAACACCAATTGAATCTCAGAATTATGTATGATCATACCAATCGAAGATTGGAAGTGTATACATCTTCATGAGTCATCTTCATATAATTTTCGTTAGTATATTATTTGTAAAATGCATCATGAATTTTTACGTACGGCCTGGGTTGCTCGTACACATAGCAAAATGCTCGCAAACTTTTTTCCATTTCCATTCTTTTCAGTGTCTTTTCGTGTGGACAAATCCTCTATGTTATCCTTGATGTGCTTTATGACAGAACTTCCAGTCTTCTTATTCAAATTTGACAACATATTTACGTAATCAAGATAAGAAATTATGTTTTCCAAAGAATACCAAGAGTTCATTGTCGTTGCTTATGCTGTACCAAATAATCACAACCAGTGTACCCAACACAATTATTAGTAGGATGATTGAAGCCACGATATACATGACAGTACTTTTGTCGGCACTGGATAAGAGCATATGAACTGCTCGCGGCCTAATGCCATCAAAGTAAATTCCCTGCATCGCAAGGAAATATCATATCGTCTTTGTTCTCCTTCATGTCAAAAGTTGTCAAGGAAATACAAGCAAATATTTGAACGAATGCTACCATGTTCCTTGCGAAATACATACGAGTAATGTAAGATTTTTTTGTATGTATCCAGAGTGACCGGCAAGCTTCCTTAACTGCAGCTACATTACATTTATTATTTGTCCGGCATCAGCTTGCTGCGAATCAAAATCCATTCGTTCAGACGGCTTCAATACTAATTTTTTTATTAATTAATCTGTTCTGGAATGAGTTTCAGCTCCTTCAGAGAATTGTCGATATTTCTCAGTCTACTGAACTTATTTCTTACGAAATGAATAATCAGCCACCATTCGTACGAAAAATAAAATTGCCACTGTCATCAGTAAGGCAATATACCCAACGCTTGTCTCGTATAGTTCAAGTTGTTTGTAGCAAACGTCGTTGACATATACCGTTTGTGGATTAGTCAGTGTTTTAGAGCATAAAGAATTTCCGGATTCATTTTTCGGCAGAGTAAATTAATAAGAAGCGTTGCAGCCACAATTGCGCGAATACATTATCCTCGAATAGTTTCCCACCAGGGTTTCAAGTTTGTTTCAAATAAAATATCTAAAGATAAGAATATGTCAGATACGGCTGACAAAGACATAGTAATACTTCAATCTTAATAAAACCTAACAAGGAATAATATATTGAATTATTTCATGACTATGAAATTATGATAATATTTAGCGTTGGGTAATTCATACTTGCAATATTATTTGGTGCCTTTTGCTTTCATTTACAAGATATTCTTGTCACCTATATTTGTTTCTGCAATTATAACAACATTATATACATTACATTGTGCTGAATATAACTTACAATACCACCGTTGGGTCCGTCCATAGATATATAAGTTTATTAGAGTATGAGGGTGTGATAGTACAGTGCCTCGTACTTAGGCGGTTCCAGGAGGCTGTTCAAACTCTGAATTGATATCCAATTAGAAAAGAATGGAATAATGAAAGTGAATTAATTCGTTTTCAGACCAAAAAAATTTATGTTGGTGTTAAAAATGTTTCAATTTCAATTACTCCCGTGGCAAAACACAAACTTACTGCCGTGCATTATAAGCTTTGATGTTTATTTGTACTGTTAACAGAGTATCAAGGCGAGTTCAAATAAGTTCTGCTGGGGTGAATTGTCAGTTTTAATTATTCCCGCGTCAATTTCGGCCGCTCACCGTAATTATAAGATACTAGCTTGAATAAACTGCACGAACGCAAGACGATTCAATCCGCTAATAACACATTGCACTGTAATTAACTATACTTGATCCAGGAAATAATGATTCCGCAACCTGATACGCTATTGTTCAGCTTAAAGCAATCATTGCATTCACAGTGCATAGACTCTTTAAATGCTGTATAGACTTAATTGGATTTTACTTTACAAAGAGATCTATTGCCACGCATGTATCTTTTTCATTCAACATTACTTCTTTGACTACTAATCAAATAGATCTAATAGATATAGATGATTCAGTGTTATTCCTATTGAAACCTGTTTGTTTACATTATTATACGAAGCACCCACTATATACACTGCTACAGTAGCTACTAATCAGTAAAATGAAAACGATATTTGTTGTTATTCTATGTAATACAATAATATTTCCATATTCGCATGATTGTGCATCAACTTCCTTTTCACCCATTCATCGATTACATAAGTTAAACAAGACAAGCGAGAGATTTGATAGTCCTGGCAAAATCTCAAATAAAATATATTTCTTCAACTTTGTTTCTCTTGAAAATCGAAGTCTGTAACGTACGAAGTTAGGGCGCCACTGTATGTCTATCTAATTGCCGTGTTCTCTGCATTAATACAAACTAAAAGCACAGCGTATACAATTATTTTATTATTTCTTGATCACGGAACCACAGAAAAATCGTCATTTATTTCAGTTTATCCAACAACTTTCATGAAATGCACTATTTGAATATATAATTCAATATTTTGTGTGCCCCCTGTAATCGTGCTGTGGAACCCAGGTCCATCTTGGCCCCATTGGGAAGCCCCACTTTGGAAAAAGCGAAAACTTTGCACTACAATAGAAATCAAATAATAAATCCATCCCCGTCCCAGACGATTTTGGATTTAATAAGCGGGAGATTTATTAACCGGGAAGATAAAAATGAATACAAAACACACACAAATAATCTAGTGGTGTGTTTATAAATCATGTGAAGCAAAAAAATAAAACAACGAGGTTTGGTTGGGTGATCATCTGTGTCATCTTTTGACACCAATAATTACTCTCGCTTGTGTCTAATCCTTTTTTGAATCAGCCTTTACAAGCGTACATTGTTTTGTCTGGGTAGAGCATTTGCCTAGCGTGATACTGTATAGGTCGTTTCCTAAATACAGTAGTTCTAGATACAGTGGTGGCAATGTTTCCTTCAAGCCAACAGGTCTAAAACTGCTACACCGTTATAGGAGCAATTTAGCAAAGCATCTGCGTAGCAATTTACTGGCATAAACGAAGAATTAAAAAAAGTAAGTGCAGTATTGTAGTAGTATTATATAGTATCACATGGGTTTATCGGATATCTGAAAATTTGCTCTGAAGTATGAAACAAAGTTTAAGAAGATAATGCCAGATATTGTATCTACTACCTTGATAATTTATAAATAAAATGTCGTACATAGTTTATATACGTAGTTCAATGACCGTAACTTCGAACGTTCAAGACTTCCAGAGCTAATTTTGAGGAAAATTCGACTCGGGTTTCTAACGATGCTTCGACGTTCGGACAGTGCGCTAGTTGCGTTAATTTCATCTGTTGTGCGCCCAATTCGTTTCTTGCTTTGACTGTGAAAGCATATCTTACATATCGTAACTCTCGTGTGTTTTCAGTGCCCTTATTTCGTTTCATTCTTGGTGTTTTTGTTTATAATAACCCCTATCTATTACCCATGTAAAATGTAGAAGCAATGTAGTGCTCTAATGCACGGCAGTATATTTGTGGTCGGCAGAATGTTTTAATCGTCATGAGCGGTTGAGTTTGACGCTGAGTAATAATATGTTTGTTTTGTTTATCTGGTTTACCCTGAAAGAAGTTATTTGAGCTCGTCTTGATAATTTGACACAGCGGCCCAGAACTTCGTGCCAATTGAATTCGAGCAAAACAAATTTTGATGCATGTATTCTAATAGGAATTTAGCCATGACCATTAATTCAGTTCAAGCTAACTGGTCGAAGTAACATGCTTTGACTGTATTCAGGGCATTCTGTTATTTTAACGTAAATTTTGTGTATTCGCTGTTTAACTTTATAGAATGGGTTCGGATTAGGGTATGTGAACGGATTAATTCACCTTTCATTATTTTTAATAGGAAAAAATGATTCAGACTTCGAATAGTTTAGAGTTCGAACGTCCTCGCTATGATTCATACCCCCATAGGTAATTCTATCGACGACGATGGTCAGATTACTCTAGTGCGCGATGAGGGTAAGTTCAAACCGGTCGACACTGCGCTAATATTTTTTACTTCTACTTCAGTAACCGAAAAATTGCTCCGACTCCACAGTCCTGTAAAAACGTATAATAACATGGTTTACTTAATTATAAACAATATAAGTATGGTTGTGTCGAGCGTATTCTTCCCGTTCACATTATAAAAAAGGTCATATACTTGTTTTTAACTGTCCAGATGATTCAAACTGTAGGACATTATGTTGTGGATGACTCTCAGCTCCAAAGTAGTATAACGAATTAATTCTGGTGAAATGACTCTTGGTTCAGGAATACATTCAGTACTAAGGCTTGTGTGTTCGTATTTATATATACTATATATAGTCTCTCGTATGTCACCTTTTTATATACACTCCTGATTAAAGGGAGGATGCTTAGTATATCTCAAACTCGTCTTGGTAGGTTGCGTAGACTAGAAGAATACGTACCCACAGGTAAGGTATTAATTGAACCACACAAGTGTAAATCTTTTAGATTTTATTGAAATCCAATTCTTCATTTAACATCGAGATGAACTTCTCTCAAAAATAATAATTTCTCGACAATCCAGAACAGTTAATCACAATTCAGTTTTAATCATCAATTTCACATTAGTTTCGTTATTGCCGCGTCTCACCATTCTCTGAAACTTACAGAGTTACAGTGGATCCTCATAGTACGAGTTTAATTCGTTCCACGACCAGGCTCGTATAACGATTCACTCATATTACAAAACGAGTTTTTCCATTGAAATTAATGGAAAACTAATTAATCCGTTCCAGGCTCCAAAAATCCCGCAAAATACCTTTGTTAAAGTATTTTTAAACAGAAACGTACAGTTAAATTAAAATAACAATACATATGTGTACATGTAATAAAAACATAAGAGATTATACAAGAAATGATC
>QRAM01000338.1:7710-106538 GCA_013436055.1 Halocynthia roretzi
CAGAACGCTGTCCAGCTGAATGCCCTTATGCATGTATGAACGATCTATGCCAGTGCCACGAACAATGTCTTGCTGGCTGCACCAAGGCAAATGACCCCTCAGCCTGTATTGCCTGCAGAGAAAAGTATCATAATGGCACTTGTCTTCGTCAATGTCCAGAACATACCCATGCCGTAAGTTGTAATATCTTTTGTCTTTCTTGATGTTTGGACAGAATTATTGAATATGATTGTGGTATTCAGCATAGTAGTATGAACCATGTATTTAAAACTTCATTAGATCCATGGCTGGAAATGCATCACCGCAGAGGAGTGCAAACGTCTTGATTGGGCTTTTCACGAAGGCACCTGTCGCCTTCAATGTCCCTCTGGTTATCAGGTTCAGAAAAAAAATGATACAAAGATCTGTGTAAAATGTGAAGCAAACTGTGGTGAAGGTAAAATCTATTTCTCAATTTACGGACATCTGTGGATTCAAAGAGAATCAAATACCAAAAGAATATTTTATCATCGAATGCGGTTTACTACCACATTTAGTACCAGAGTACGAGATGTATTTTATATGATACTAGCTGCTTGTGTTCCAATCCGATCTGGCCTTTTCTTATTAATTTAAATTTAGGGGGAATTTGTAGGAGTTATATCCCATTGGCCTGAGTGGTAAATAGCTTGCTGAGGTTCAAAATCCCATTGCTCTTGAAAGAGGATAAGTTTCTCAATCTTTTCACTTCTTTTACAGAGTAAAACAATTGCTTTTGTGACGTCATAAAGCATATTTTTGGCCTGCTAGTCTCCAATCATTTCACTTAGAGTAAAATAATTTCTTTTGTGTCGAGTCTCCTATTTATCAAGTTTGTGATGTCACAGTAGCCAATTATCAAATTAATCAAAAAAGTGATCTGGGAAGTGATCTGGGGCCCCTATTCGAACCCCTATTCGAAACTATTCGAAAAAAATTCGAAAAAAAAGTAGCCAAGGTCACTTTCGCGCCCGAAACCGATCCCCGTGCAAATTGTCGGAGCGCCCAATCGAGAACTTTCGGAGTTATGGACACACGAACATCCGAGACACACACACACACACACACACACACACAGTTTCTCCTTTATTTATGAGATAGTAAAGTTCAGTATGCAAATATTTACGGGAAACATGTCATTATATTCATCACAAGCTCGACAAATGATACTGAATGACAATGAAGTTCACCGAAGGTTATGTAGAGCCTTGACTAATCTGGGGAGAGTATGCTAACTCATCGATGGTAATGTACCGATCCGCCAGTATCATTTGTTGAGCTTGTTCACTGTTATCGTCAATCGTGGAGGTTGTAGGACGTTGTTCTTCACTGGTGCATTCTGCTAGTGGGGTGGCCATTTTCCATCGACTGAAAACAACACATGTAAAAATCGCACAAACAAAGCAATCAGCCTATCGTGATCACGTATCACACAAGTCGCATGTGGAATAAAAATTTTGCCCAACTTCAACACAAGAGTGCGCTGTGGCATAAAGTGTTGAAACTTTTTGACTCACCCTCGTATTTCTGACATCATAAAGCATTTTTTCAACTTGTCGAATCTCTAATTTATTAATCCTATGACATCACAAAGGAAAATTTTGAAATTAATCAAAAAAATTAATCTGGGGCCCTGATGGGGCCCCCTATTCGAAAAAAAAGTAGCCAAGGTCACTTTCGCGCCCGAAACCGATCTTCGTGCAAATTTTCGGAGCGCCCAATCGAGAACTTTCGGAGTTATGGACACACGAACATCCGACACACACACAGTTTCTCCTTTATTTATGAGATTACTCTTTTTTAATTCCAAACATCCGTAAGCTGGCGATAAAGACCAACTGCAACCTTTTTTCCACACGTACGTACGTACGTTTCCACAACGTACCCGCCAATCAAAACGAGTAGAATGAAATTGGACCAGGGAAATCACCCGGTTAAATTGCTAAAAAGCTAGCTACGTTCCTCCATTTTTATCTCTTATGGTGACATAATTTGAAATTCTGTGCTATGGTTGTGTTGCGAAAACAAGGAGAAAAAGAAACTGAAATGATAGGTATGTTATGTATCATAAATAACTTTTAAATCTGGTTTATCCGCAACAAGATAACAGACAATATTATTTATTCACATTACGATTTACTTGATGTCAATGCATGGCCTGGTTGTGGTACGGTGTTAGTTAGTAGTTCAGTAGTGTGATCCCTCCGACAACTATATCCTAAATTACCCGAATCAAACGTAACTTCGTTTTCAGACCAGGGACAACACTACTAAACTGGTATTCAGTGATTGACTTAATATTTGGTGAATCAGTAAAATTTCGTTAATACTAATAAAATTATTTGTTTAAAAATTTACGTTTGAACTATTCAATTTTCCCAACTATTTATGTTAACTAATTATGAACTTTGAATTCTTTGGTTACGAGTAAATTTGAACCACAGCTTATATGGACCTGTCAATAAACGCCAGGGCTGAATAACTGCTCACCAACTTCACTAAAAACAAGCCAAGCCAGCAATGGTTATTATTAATAATATTATGCCAAATATAAAATAGTGGTATCCTTATATGTAAAATTGGAAAGCAATCAAAATGTGGAAATGACAGAAAACCCTATTCCTTATTTAGTTAATTTACACATCTTTTTTCCTTGATTTTACTGATCTGCCCACCATCACGGCTTCATAGAATAGCCCTCAGTAATGTTGTTTATCGCCCCATTTTGAAAGCAATAGATTTCTATTGAAACAGACCATTAGATTAAGCTTTTGTCAGCTTAACTGTATGATTCAGGTAAAGAAGTGTTGTCCCTTCTTAAACACTGTTAGGTCTCCAAACCTAATCTTACCAAACATAGTCTGGTCCTCGAAGGGATAGCACCTTCTTACTATAAATCAGTGAAGATTCATCAACAGGTAATTCTTCCAAACAGTAAATTGACATCCTGGATGAAAATGATAAAGATAAAAATTAGGGATGACTGTTTTTATGCCATTTGTCAAACATAGGGCAGACCTTGAAATTAACAGCAAAGTTTGAATGCAATATTACATACCAGCAGATATACTTTTGTACACCAAAACTCCTTTCTGACCAATGTCCATATAACACAACCTTCACAGAAGGCCGGTATAGTAGAGCATATTCCATGATATTACATCAGACATCATTTTTGCATCCGCATTTTCATCTCCTACATGTTCCTCCGTATTCCATATAGCCATTGCCAATGCTATTTTTTGTAGTGGGATGTCCTACAATGCTACTGACACTTGAACGAAAACACAGGACTTTACTTCCATTAATGTGAAGCTTTTTCCTTGTTCAGATATGAGAGAGTTACACTTTCATCACTCGTTGCTGTAAAGAGAGAGAACAAAAAAATAGACATAGGGCACTGAGCACTTCAACTGTCGAAAAAATGAACGGATAACCCTACAGACATGATTCAATTCATGATTCAGGGTTTAACTCTGTTGTAATTCATGAAACACGAACCAACATAGAGTCTTCCCCCCTTTTTTTTATATATATATAATCATACCTCTATATAAATTATAAAAATAATATTTTTACTTGAATCAAACTTTCGTCTTATCATGGAATGTCCGTAAGTCATGAAGCATTTGTATTTATAATAGCGATAGTAGCATATTATTTAAAAAATCCGCAGCTCTTTACAATAACAACAGATGGGAAACATGAGTGTCAATGAAGGTGTGGTCATGATGAAAATATTAGTAGTTTTAGTGGTGCTGTGCAAAACTTGATGAAAATATGTGCCCACTATAATATTTAATCATAAAATCATTTTTTGTAACTCTCCTTCTGCAATTTATTTTCCTTCTACAGCTATTGACGGCATTAGTGTTATCGACCTGATGTATAATAATTCGCTGTCGTTCGCTGTTGACTCCAAGTTGACAAAGTGGCACCTATAAACATTTTTAAAGAACAGTATTGGATTTTGAGAATTTCTGCGAAAAGGAAAAAAGAAAAGTGTGACCATTTCCAGTGTGTTTGTCCACTTTCACCTTGTCATTTTTCAATTGCATTTCACACCTTCATTAAACGTTTTGCTGTCACATAAGCCAAAATGCCTGACGGTAAAACATTGATCAGCACCTTGCAAGAGGAATCGAGTATCTCAGGTCTCCATTTCATTTTTTTGTAATATTTTTAATTGCATGCTTTGCATGAATGTCGTTTACATGGCTATTTATTGAAGTTTATTTCTTGAAAAAACTCTGAATTCAGTTAAATAACGTATTATTTTAATAATGATTTAAAAAAAATATGCCATTACAATTTTTTTTAAATCCTTTAAATATAAATCTGAATGATCTTTACCTTTACCAATTGCTGGTCACAGAAAAAATGTTGGTTTTATTTCGCACGTTTCAAAACGTTATTTGGCGATATGTCTTATCTGGCAGCCCAGTATGGTGTTAGTAAATCGTATATTTATTATTGGAAGTCTTTCCTACATTGTTATTATAGATGCAGTGCGTATCAAATATTTTATTGCGTTGCATCCACTGCTGGTTTAACACTTCCATCTGACTTATATTCATAAAATTTAAGTAGTGTGAAATCCAATATGACATTTCTATAACCTAAAGAATAAATAGATCTGATACTACCTTGTGGTAACCATTAATTTAGGGAGATAATGTTACCCCAAAATGTACATTAATCTACTAACTTAAATCACAGAAATTTAATTGCCCTAAACTCCACCCTTTCCCCATAGTACTCCTACAGCTCCGATTCGATCCTGAATGCTGGGTGGTTTTATTTTTATCGAAGTATCTCCATTTATGATATTTAAATATCTCTATTTCATAATCATGATATCTATGTTATAATTTTCCAGGGTCAATAAGAATATCAAATCGTGTGGTGATACACAGTACCGATGGGCAAGTAGGACCTGGACGAACATACGAAGCAGCCATTGTGAACGCCGCAAACGATGAAGAAAAAGAGGCTGCTACGGCTTTCATTATAACCAATGACGAGGAAAAAAAACGTACAGAGAGACTGTTACAGATCCCACATCACAATAACGTGTTGGTTGCATTGTTTTTGGACAAATCCACTTTGAACCATGTTACACACTATGTTTTGATCACAGAATCTATCAGTCGCTCTCAAAGCTTGAGAAAATTTCTCACTCAAAGTCTTATCGGGAACCATAGTTTGTTAAGCTTGAGAAAAACCATCACGAGGCAAATCGTGTTCGGTCTATCCCACCTGCACCTAAATAACATAGTTCACGGCAGTTTGAGCCCGAGTTGCGTGCTGATCAGCCGAAATCAGGCGAAGATTTCCTTTTACGATTTTGAAAATGAAGACGTGGGACAAAAGCAAACATGGGGGGAACCCACTAATATTCTTTCGAAATCGGGCGATGTTTTTTCTCTTGGCTTGCTGATGTATTTCGTCATTTCTAATGGTAAAAATCTAGGTGAAGACTGCAGAATGATTACAGCACTTGGGAATGACGGGGAATTGGATCAAACAGATTTTACTGCTGCCATGAAGAATCTTATATTACAGATGTTAGACAGGAATTCTTCAAAGCGGCCTACTACTGAAGATTTATTGAAGCATGAGTTTTTCCAGCAGACTGCTTTGTCTGTTCAGTGCACTGAAGAGGAAGGTAATAATATAGAATTATTAGCTGGTAAATTTCTGTTCTTATTTTATCAATAATATTTACAGCATGAGGTCATCGATGATTATAAGATTTTACAAGTGACTCAATGACATTTGCATTCTGTGTAAAATTAAGTACCCCGTCAATTTCCGTTTCATTCTTGCTTGCTTGACAGCATAAGGTCACATGATGAGTGATGAGTTATGTCGGTTATTCATAAGTCAACCTACAGCCTTCATGTTGAGGAGCCTAATTTAATGACTTCAATATATATATATGTACATCCAATCACTCAATATTTCAATAATTCATTAATATTTTCTTTCCCAGTTTTTCCTGTTATATCATGTCGCGATAATGTTTCAAGAGGAAACTTGGAATTGTGTGGTGTTACGGAGAGTGATTCTGGTCCTATATATAATGATGACGATATTGATGGCTATGTTGGCTCAGGAATGGAAGACCCACCTGGTAAGTGTTGTCAATTTAAAAATTTCTGAATCATACTTTGTGCTTGAATCACAGTAACTGTGATTACAAAACTATGATATATTCATGTATGTTGGTACTATCATACAATTTCCATTGCAGTGTGACATGTATCAATGCTGATTCTTTTAGCAATATATAAATGAATCACGCAGCCAAACATCAGTTCTTTTCCCGCAGACAAAACATGGTTTCAAATCTTTGAAAATGTATTAAAATAAGCATTTTGACGTTTATGCTTATGTACCATCTCACTTGGCAATTATATGACAAGAGTTACTATTGGCTTTTTAAAATATTTTTAAAATTTCATTAAACTTTTGTTTGTCTACTTATTATTAACTTATTGTTGGTGCAGGGGTGTTACTCCACCTAAACTTATCTTACATTGGGCAGAAGTGATACTGCCACCTTCCCAAAAAATTCCCTGAGAACCTTTACTGAGGTAATATATCAGTGAGTCTCAGTATTGCCATAATCGATCGTATCATTCATTTTTATATTTCGTATTTATATGTGTCATTTAGCGATAAAACGGTTGCTACAATACATTTTCATGGATCCTCTTTTTGCAGGTCAAAATTCTGCATATCTGCTCCCTGGCGATCAGAATAAAGAATCCTACAGAATAGCAACATTCAGAAACTTCCCTGAATACTCGCCTGTCGAACCACGAAAGCTGGCTTCCATAGGATTCTACTATACCGGATATAAAGACAGAGTTAAATGTTTCAGGTAGAATTCTCAATTCCAACTTGAATGAGCTTGAGCCAAGTATATCGATTTATCATTTCCCCTTTTTTTACAGCTGTGGCCTCACGGTTGAAAACTGGACTGCAACCGATGACCCCATAAGTAGACGCTGGCATAGGGAGGAGTGTGCAATGATTCGAGGAACCGAATCCAGGAACGAGCCGATGATGCAGTTAAACTTGTCAAGATTCCTTGACACAGATGCATTAAGACGCCCGCAACTCACGGTATATACAAATATTTATGAGCGGACATGGCAAAACGTGCTTAATCTTGGGGATGCATATGATGAATTTCAGATGGATAACTTGAGTCTACATCATGCATTTATATTAGTATATGCATTTCAACTAATGAATCCTGCTAGTATACTTATATATACCATGGGAACAGACAATAAAACTTATATCTTCAACAGATTATTATTTGAATTAGGATTCTGTATTAAAGGATTTCTCAAGCAATAAAGATTACTGATCAACATGGAGATTTATATTATTAAAAAAACATTCTTGCTCTCAAATTATGTTTTTTTTTTAAACAGATTAACCAACAACAATTTCTGAATACTGGTGAGTTATACTCAAAGAATTTAGAAATTCTCATATTCGAATTCTTTAAATGATTCAGATTTATTTAGCAACTGTGGTAATATGAAGTCCAGTGTAATTTTTTTTTTTATTGTTATAAGGTGATAGAAGACAGCAGACATCATACGATCAGTCAAGTCGCAGAGATAAACCCACCACATACAATGTATGTTGTTAAATCAATGTAGTATATTCTATTATGATTGTGGATATCTCCCTCATTTAGATCCAATTCGCTTCTATCCATTCCAATGAACAAGAAGCCCTTCTGATGAGTTTGGATTTGACTAAAGAAAGTGACAGAAGGTATAAGATATAAAGGTCTCATTAAATGTATTGAATCCAAATCAAGCATATGTGGTATGCAGGTGTTCGTTTTTGAGTTTTGCTGGACAATTGCCAATTACATGATTCAATAAGTACCATGCATGCCTGCCTATATGGTACAACATTGATTTCAACCCGGTGTTCCATCGTCACTCTATGAAAAATCATAAAACATAAAAAAAATTAAAATTTTCTTTGCTATCTCACCTTTAGAAAATCTTTTGTCAAATGGCCTTCTTACCCAGCACCCACCATTCCCTCGTTATTAGCCGCCAATGGCTTTTTCTATCTGGGAAATCTTGATAGGACCCAATGCTTTTCCTGCTTTGGAGTATTGCGTAATTGGGCTGCTGATGACCTCGTCAGTGAGGAGCACAAAAAGCATTTTCCTAGTTGCAGGTGAGTAATTTTTTGGAATATTTTATATGCGAATATTTGATGTAATAAGATTAACTTTAAAATGGATGCAAATCAAATAGTGCATGGATTTGGATGAAATAAAAATGATAATTTGATACTTAATTCCAATCCATATCTTGAAACCAGAGTAATGTACTCTACTCGCGTGTTGAAGAATGTCGTCCATACATATGTAAATCTTCGAATCAATGAATTAAAGTCATTCAATGACGAGCACTGTCCAATCATCAGAGTAGACAGGAGTCAATAGATTCAGACTTGTATCCAACTTATCTCACATGGGTGACTTGATAAAAATTGCAATCTCGTATTTTAATAGCAGCCATTCAAAAAAATTGAGAACCCTCACTTGTTACTAATAAATAATTTTCCATCAATGTTTTAGTTTTGAAGCGATTTTCTGTTTTCATTTATTAAAAAAAATCATTTTTGTCGCAGAATGGTTATCGGGAAAGACAGCGTTAACATACCATTGACCACAAGCGAGAGACAAAGATTGGACGACGAAGAACCTATTAATGCTCCTGCCAATTCGAGCATGCCAACGACCCCACCAGAACCGAATGAACAAGAAAAAGCAAGGCTGGCTGTAATTTATCCATGCAATAATGCGGTCAGTGCACACATGCGACAATTGGAAAGCAGATTGGAAACTTTCAACAACCCCAACTGGCCGTCTCATAAGATAAAGGCAACTCCTCGTCAAATCGCTATCGCTGGCTTCTTTTATCTAGGTACATATTATTTATCAATGCAAAAAGTTAACGTAACAATGGCGTTAATCACAACTCAGTTCGAGTGATCAGTTCAATTGAATTAGTATTCTTATGACTTATCATGACTCTACCAAATAGGAAATAGTGTATGCTTCATTGCCATACACAATTGTGACTTCATGTTTTTCACACTATTCATTTGCATTATGACAATATTAGTTTCAGCTATTAAAACTCATCACATCCCAAGGCATTCAATATGTTGCTATATTCCTAATCACGCTGAACATGGTTAAAACTGTTCTGGCGCAGCCTTTAGTGATGATGGTAATGTGTGGAGCTTCAGATTTTGGTATCAAGCTGGGTCACATAATGAATTCCTGGATATGATACCTTACCTTCGTAAGCATATTTCATTAATTTTCATCGCAGGAGAAAAAGATAAATGCAAATGTTGGTACTGCAACGGCGGGTTGCAGAACTGGGATCCTTACGACGAGCCGTGGACCGAGCATTCAAAGTGGTTTCCTGGGTAATAATAAAAATATATTTTCAGAATATATATATATATATACGCGTATACCATAACTATTGTAAGTTTTCATACTGTAGTCAAGCTTATAGTAACGGGAATTTTTATGTGATTTAAAGATGCGAATTCGTGCTGCGGAACAAAGGATCTTCGTTCGTTTCCCATCTTTATGATCAACATCCCAATTTATCCCGTCCTTCAATAAGGAATGCTGTTAGGTAATTGAAGTTGCAATATTCAATCTGGTGAATAGTGTACTAGACTTACTAAATTTGATGGAAATTCGACTTTTCCTCTCAGCTTTCGTGAAAGGAACCTAGATATTCCACCGCAGCCCAGCACGTCTGCCAACCAACCAAGATCTCAAAGTAAAATGTCAAGTGTCGTGGAAGAAGCAATCAGAATGGGATTTCCCAGCACCCAAGTTTATGATCTCCAACAAAAGTATGGTTTTTTAATTGTGCCTTGGTGGTGTGATCTTATTTCATCTTAAATATTTGGTAACAAAATCAATGAAACAGAAAAATAGCAACGACTGGATCTGGATACTTAGCGATATCAGACATGGTCGAGGACTTGCTTGACCCCCAACCAAGTCAAAAACTGCCTATACCTATGAGTGGGGCGTCAAATTCTATTGAAAATCAAATGGAAGTGGAGGAGAGTAGTGGACAGGTTATGGTAAATGAACCAAGTCCTGAGGAAGGTAATATACTGGTTACTCCATTACACATAAATGAGTTTGTTTTAACATCTTTTGAATACTGTATATACGCCTGTATAGGTTGATAAAAAATCTTTATTTATGACATGCCTCATGTAAAGATCTATTGATCAAGTTTTTGACGGTAATTGAACAACAAATTAGGATAGTAACATATTTTATTGCCTGAAAGGAGTGGAAGGTAAAGTTCACTAATAATAAAAATTCACAATTACTGACTAATAAAAATTGTATGGAGATGCAAAATGAAATGTCATTCAACCTGAAGAAACTTACCCCTCCAGACCCCCATTTTCTAGTCAATCAAACTATCGGAAAGAATATATGGTAATGGAGCATGCAACTATTAATCATAGCTTACTTTGTTCTCAGACAAGACAAACCTTGCAGCGACTATGAAATCCATACAGAATGAAAGATTGTGCAAAGTTTGCCATGTGAAAAACTCCGATGTGGTTTTCATCCCTTGTGGACATTTGGCGACTTGTGAGCAATGTGGCAAGAAAATAGTCAGATGCCCCTTCCCGGCCTGTCGTACCAAAATTGAGGATAGGATTAAAGTTTTTCTCTCCTAAAAAATACCTTTGGCATGAAGGTAAGTATTTGGGATAGAATAGGATAGAGAACAATTGTATAATAGATTTGTACAAACCATTGTACGAATTTGTACAATCTATTGAAGTGCTTTTACTGTTGTGCTATTTTTAACACCGGTCAGAAAACTCAAATTTCCGGATATTTCAGACAATTTTTCAATCCTTCAGGTCCAGATAACTAAGGGTCAACTGCGCTTAGGACAACTAAGTTCCCAGAAAATATAGAAAATCAGAGTTTTCTGACAGATGTTAAAAATAGCGCAATAGTAAAAGTACTTTACCGTAGTACACAACATAGCCTAGCATTCAATATTGAAAATGTAGAAATAATTCCCAGTTACTTAGGCGCTTGAACAGCATCTCAATTTGATTTGCTGTGATCATATAGTGTCTGGAGTTCTGAAGTCACCTGCTGTGATTTTAGATTCTGTATATATCCCAGATTTTGTTCCCTATTGTCCGGGGTAAACTGTATTAAAACTCATTTTTGCATTTGCCTGTTACAAGCTATTGGCTCTATGGAAGTTGAATGATTTAGTTTCCATGTATGTGATTTTACTTGCATTAACATATACATGATGTATACACCTTAATTAACCAGTTGTAAATATCTAAGGTTATTTCAGGACCTAGCTGTTGTATATCTCTAACCGTAAGTATCAAATATATCAAAGCGTATACAATATATACCCTAAGTTATAACTTTTGCTGATAATATCTATGCTGTACAAAGGTAATGTCTACACATACTATCAAGTGTGGTATACAAAATGCACTT
Source organism: Halocynthia roretzi (assembly GCA_013436055.1). Classification (NCBI taxonomy): domain Eukaryota; kingdom Metazoa; phylum Chordata; class Ascidiacea; order Stolidobranchia; family Pyuridae; genus Halocynthia; species Halocynthia roretzi. Next base: position 19,319 of record QRAM01000338.1, read on the forward strand.
GCCATAAGCATATTGGCAAAGTGAATTTCAACAGTTGTAATGCAGATTAGAAAATTAGTAGGACGTCCAATAAGTTTTGACTGTCTGAAGAAATACCTTGCAGGTTGATTTCAAAATCTGCAAATCTGGTGTAGTGCTTAATGGTGTGGATTTAAATTTAGGTTTCTGTAGATATCTTAAATATGTTGTTTTGCTAAGTAGGTGAGAGGATCGTTATCTTAATCTAGTACTTTTATAATACAGTGAACATCTGATCAAACATTAGTGCATAGCTCAATCACCACTTTTCGTTGAATATATCTGTCGATTTCTGATTCCCGGAGCAAAAGTTGGCCTTACATACCATCAAATACTGGAATTATCTTTATTTTGTGATATGTGTATACTGTAAAGTCCATGGAAGTGTGTTTGGTTAATGCTGTGTTGTAATTTCAATCTTATGCCTATAACAAGTATCAATTCTGTATATGGAAATTATAATTTCTATATATATATATATATATATACATATCCAAATAATAAGTATGCACATGTTAAACACTTGGAATAGACCGATGATGGTTGTGCCGTTTGTAATTTTTCTATTTAGCAAGACTAGATCTTTTTTCTTCGTGCATGTATGCTTCTTTCATTTTTTGTAGTTGCAAAAAATATTATACAGCACTATGTTTCTGTTAAAATATTGTGAGTTAAATGGTAAGTCTTATCAGTAGTCAAGCTCCCTTGGATATGGATTTGCATGTGTATAAATTTTAGAAGATATACCAGATGAATATGATTTCTGCTATGACAGTAATAAACTGCTGAGGAGGATAAGTGGAAGCCAAGGTTTCAAAAACTTAATTATTCCGAGTTTGGACCAGCTATCGAGTTCAGTGTGGTGAGGCATGGCTGCTCGAGTAATTTAGAGGAATATGGACATTGCGCATATATATTATCTGTTTTATGATATATCAGATATATAAATATATCAGAACACTCTCGTCAGGTGTGCTGAAAAATTCCCCTTATGGTTAATGTTGGTAGTAGTCCATTGGGTGTGTTGTCATGGAATCCCTCTTAAGCTGAGAGTTATATGGCTAGTATAACAAATTCCAAGTGTGGACAACAAACCATTGGTCTCCAAGACACCCTCCACCCCGAATAAGTACAGATATTTACCAACAATTTTGTAGGGAAAAAGGAAATAATAGCAAGAAGATTTGTACCTAAGACATGGAAAAGATAACAAACAACGCTGATTTGGAATTCACTTCGTTACCATATGCATTTTATAACTCGTGTTTGGATATGTGATACTGTATTATTGTTTGCTAAATATGTTTATATTTTTCATGAATAACAAACAAACAGAAAGTTTAAGGTGAAAATAAAATCGAAATAGGTGAAGGAAAAAAAGGGTGATATGATTTTACGCATGGTTGCATTTCCGTAAATTCAATCACTGGTAGAGATATAAATAGTTTTTTTTCTTTTACCGTAGCATTATCTTTAGGCTGTCGGACGAGGTACGTGTATGTTGTTATAAATGTAGACAAGGTTTTGAATGCGGATTTATCATTGCATTAAGTATTGAATTGAATGTTTAGGATAATAATAATATAAAAAACATATATTCTTGATTTTTTTCAGCTTGTTATATTTATTTATTAAAATCAAGCACTTCGCTGTTGCTTAGAGTCTTTGGATTGTACGTGAATTTCGAACAGTCCCATCCATATGCCTAAATTTTTTTCAACTCGTAGGTTTGTATCTAAACATAAATTGCATGCAGTATGGTCTAATTTCTCAAGCATGAAATGTTATTGTTAATTTCTGATTGATATATTACGCAGATGATATTGTAGACTTACATGGGCAAGAACTTGGCCATCATTATGAAGGGAAATATAACCTGTCCTTGACCTAAACGTTCTAGCGGTTTCTAGCTTGAATTGGAGTACATTGTTATCGAGGCTATTTTTTCAGGCAAATGACTGCATCTAGATATGGATATAACATTTCCTCTGAACTTATCTGTATTAGTCACTGTCTATACCATGCCAGGTGCATAATTTAACTCCACTCTATATATCTTACCTACCAATTCATATATTTTTAATTCCATCATACCGATAAAAAGAATTGACTGATTGCATTAATTAAGTTCATGTTGATTCGTATATCGATTAATCGACATATTCTCCTTAAAACTGAGCCCACCAGTGTATTCTAACCGTATTTCCTAATTTTAACATGGTTAGTAATAATGCTGTGCATCGACTTCCCTCTGGAATCAGTGCTAAAAAGGTTTCAGCCTTTTCAAAGTTTGTTTTATCTAAATACAAAAACTATACACAAAATCCTCATTCCCTAAAATTAAATTAATTCGTGAATCTTTATTGGATAGTTGAAAAAAAATCCTTAGATTAATGGTTATGTATTGAAGAAATTGAATGAAACTATATCTCCATTAAAGATTTTTGCTTACAAGCAAAAGCTCTTTATTTCATGTCAAGGTTTGGTGGAAGGTTCGTACCATCCTGTGCTGCTAGCTACAGCTCATCCTTGAAAAAAAACAGTTTAAAATGCAAGAATAAGCTTGTGTTCTGAAAATGGATATCTGTCATATAGTGGATGTAATAAATGTGAATGACTTCCTGAAGTCTGTCATTCCCATAAAATTGCTATCAGTGACATAACTGAACTTCTGGTATATGTTGTTATTTTCATCATTTGGAAATCAATATCTGTCATGCATATTTACCACAGCGTCCGTTGCCTTTGGCTTTAGTGATTGAATTAAATAGTTCAAAGAGTCATCGGTCATGAAGTACCACTTAAAATACCTTTGATGTTAAGACGCTACTCACATTCTTTTTAAATCGCCCTTATGAAAGACTTGCGTATCATAGTTTTGGCCTACTTTGCTGATGTAATCATGGTTTTCTAGCCAACCCAATACACTCAAAAAATGTCTTTTAACAAGTGTCCATGAAAATATTCAATGGGATGTAAGATTTTAGGATACCCATATAACAGTTTGAACTGGACTCCAAATTTGGTATGACTTGTAGCAGTAATAAACTATCACTCAAGTAGAAATGCCTCTGGCTACTATCTTCATACTACGACTTGTCGTAATTGTTTACATGGCTTGCCATAAGAATTAATTTGATATGGCTCACGTGCTGGTAATTTAATACGATGATTTGTACATATAAATCAATCTGTATTACATATATCTTGTAAGTCCTATTGTATTTTATCGTAAAAGAACATGGAGGTCTATTTAATATCTGGGGAAAATTTGCAGTCATAAAGTGGAAATAGTAGGTAATCGCCCTTGAATTAGAACTGATTATAATGAAAGTGTATCACATTTACTTCTTACACAATGAAGGTATCATTCGAGTGATTATAGTCAGGGGAAGGGAGGGACTATTCTTACTTGAGACTCGAATCTTTTCAAATTCTAGTATAGTTTCATTCAATTTTAAAATTATAATAACCTGTAGTTTTATGGGATAAAATACCGATGCTAGCATCGAAGAGACATTCATCCCTATGACTGTATTTAGCTAATCAATAAGTAACACTACTTCACTTGGTATTCTGTTGTTGCAAGGTATGTCGGAATGTCATGTGAATCACTGAAAGAAAAAGGCTGAAGATATAAGCATAGTATCCCTATGTATTTTTTCATGGGATAGTTGAAATCCCGTCCTGTATTTTGCCTATCCTTGTATGCGAATTGGAACTTCCATCTAATGACATGGAGATTTGACTCGAGACTTGATCAACTTGAATACAACTATAGTCGACCATCGTTAAAACAGATTAAGGGGGAAGGGTGTCCTTTTTAATATAAAAAGTCCATAAGTATTATAAATATATGGTTTATAAATTATTTTTGAATTAAACCAGTGGCAATCAGACCTATACAGCAATAATCACCGTAAATCCCCTGGGTGGATGGTTTTTAGGCAGCAGACAGTGTGACAAAGTTTTATGTGCTATAAATTGTTTCATCATTGGCTGTTATTCCTACAGTGGCATTCTGCAGGCTCGGGTTAAACCATTAATATTGTTAATTTTTAACATTAGCCGCTGGATGTTTGTACAGTGAAATAGTTGGAAGTCCTTGTTGATCTTTACTGTAATGATCGATTACATAGAGAAGTTCCACTTGAGTTGAAGAAGCAAACAACTACCACCCTTACGAGAAATACTTTCTTAGCGTGTTATCCATTTTTTCAAATTTCTGGATTGACTGACCAATCTTCAAATCTCTTATGATTCCGAATAATTCTGTATGGATAGTCTTCTGCTAAAATAAGTGTCTCTCTCTGGGAATTTATAAATTGGGAGCAGGTGGCTTTGTTGTAATGAGGGCATGTTTGTTTGAAAACAAGATGTTTTTTATTATCTGCTAATATAATGTTAATCTATTTCTATTCAAAAACATTTCTACATTTGACTTAAATAGATATAGATGCCAAAAATATTCCTTATCTCAATTCAGCAATCTTATATCAGTGAGTATTTGAGAGTGAGTCATCATTCGCTGTTATTCAGACTAGTGATGTAGTGATACCTGGATCCTAATCTGTGACATTTTGAAGTCGAATCAATCGGTTGGAATTTGACTTTATAAACTAATAATGACCGATCCTGTATTTAATTATATAATACATAGTTTTTAGAGCAGTACAATCGTAAATAATTTAATTTAATTAATTCCTATCAGAAGAGTAAAAAGCAGGCATCGATAACGTCATATTATATTACCTTTTGCCATTAGAACATTCATTCTATTTCTTTAACCAAGAATGCGCTTAATTACTTCATAGACATAGGTTGTTAACTCCAAGCAAAGGGAGATAGAAGTCACATTCATTCAAATCTATCGAATGTTGTTCATTAGTTTTTCACCCACAGTGCAAAAACTGTGCGGTTTGTACACAATAGGTTGATTTAGTTGTTAGGCAGTGCATACTCGGTACATGGAATGTTCTCTCTATAAAAATTGTCGGACTATGTTGCACTAGTACAATGCTTCAGGACCGTTCTGCTATCAGTACTAATTTCCTTCTAGCAACATTTTATTATTCTTCCTTTGTCTAGTATTAATCCTAAGTACTCTTGAATGATACAGCGCTATTTGTACTGAATATCACAGTGTTATTAATGATATTAGGCCAATCCGTTATTATCATTTTTCACTCATTGTGATATGTTTCCAGCGCACTTGAGACCCTGTTGAAAAGCATCGAAATTAGAATAGTAAAGAATTCTTCGCTGTTAATTCAATCAATGGATTGTGTCTTTGTCTGGCGATTGATAATAAGGAGGCCTATCCTATCAGTTTCTGTAGCATAGTCTCTCTCTACTATTGCGTGTCTTAAAGAATGCCAAGATTCAAAATTATATGTTATGAAAGGATCCAAGTAGTCTCGTTATATTCATGTTTGATTTTTACTTCTCGGTTGACGTGTAGTATTACTGAAATAGAAAGTAATGTGGTGCTGGGAAAGGATGTGGAATACCAGGCTCTCAGATAAAACTAATCCCACATTTATTCACCAAGGTTACTAAGGCTTATTTCCTTCTAATGATGTCCATTTTCTGCTAGTTAACACGTACAAATTCTTAACAGTGGAAGTGGAAGTTATGCATATAGGCCTAACCTAAAATACTCCTCTAAATTTTGGGGTCAACTTATACCCAGGCATATATGGTAGCTCTGGACCAATAGCTCTAAAGCAGCATGTGCGAGGGACTCGTTAATTTCACTTGAACAAAGTGATTAAAAAGAAAATTATCTGAAATGGGATGGATGTAATTAAAAGCATCAGCATATAGAGTTTATAAAAATTCTAGTTTATTAGCAAAGTCACATGTCTTATTTACTGTCTACCATACTGGAACTGTTATACTGCTTGTGTGTGCTATTAATGGTTTTATTATCTAAAGTTATATTGGTTGTAACAGTTTGTGCAGCTAACTATTAATGTGCTGTTATTTATTGCTGTTAGTTAAGTATATTTACTATTAGCCAAATCTCTTTTTCTACACTGTACAACCATTGAACTTATCAGTTAGTCATTACTTTTGGTTAATGAAAAATAGGTATCGAGCAATACTTCCGAATCATTATGGGTCGTGACTGGAGATGTTAAATATGAATTTAGGATTCTTGAGATTGAGATCTTGAAGGTAGAAAGGAGGCATTTTACATATGGCAAAAGATGTCATATTCGAATGAATTTAATGTAGCCCTCTTGAAACTTATCTGTTAGGACCATTTCGCATGTGGATAATGGATGTGTTACTGCTAAATCGTAATATCAATCATATAATGAATCGTATAATACTTAATATAAGACTAATAACAATACATACCGCACTATAATTATTTTACTTTCTCTTCCCTCCGTTTAATTCTTTTGCTCAAGGAAGTAATGTGATTTGATAATAATCTGCCTATCTGCTGTTGTGACCTTAGTTAATTGAGCCACAAGCTTAATCAGGTTCGTAAATTTTCACTATTCACTAAAATTTTCAAATTAATTTAAACGAATATCACTAATTCCTGTTATGTCATCAACAATGTGTCATGTGTACAATTCTGCTGTTTTGCCTCTACCAGTATGAACAAGAAAAGAGCTGCACCGAAGCCACCTCCTCAGGCTGCTGTTTCCACCAGCACGCAAGCACCAGGCAGTGGCAGCACAGAAAAGGAAGCGCCAGTGCCAAAAAGTCGAAAGGATGTTCAAAAACCGCCTGTTCAGGAAGTGCCAAAAAATGGGTAAGAGCAACAACTTAGCCGTCAGAGTTTTCTACTTGAACATCCCGAGTACTGACAAGGTCTGTTATATTCCGTTCCATCGGTGTTATGCGACGATTGTTACATTACCACCTTAATGTTATGGCCTTTAATAATAATAAAAAATTGGGGACAAAGTTTTCATGTAGGAATGATGTTTGTTTTCTTCACTTCATCGTGATCACAAGATCAGTTTTTCATCGGTTTAGAAATGCTTCGATTCCCATGAAATATTAATCCATCATAAGACCACTTTCTTAAATAAATAAATGTTTCACTTCAATGTTCATTGCAGGGAACCGAACGCAAATGAACAAACAGAGAAGGTGAAAAATGACGAAATGCCTAGAACACTGCCTGAGAATGTTACCCTGAAGGTTGTCTTGCCTGACCAAACAGTCAAAGAAGCGGTGTTTCCATCTTCGTAAGTCTAATAATTTTGGCTAGGTAGGATCATAATGAACTCAAAGCGTTTCAGGGCCTCAGGTAAAGTGAGTAAAGCTTGTCAAGTAGTAATGAATGCTTCGTTTAAAAATGAATCCTAAATCCTAACGCATTCAAAGGTTGGTAGTAAACCACTTCCATAATGGAGGTTCCTCTGAAGTTTACAAATACCTACATAGATTGGCAAAGTAGATCTTACGACTTTTGTCAAAATAAAGTGGAAGTATTGCCAATGTATCAGATGAATCAAACAGACATACATCTTCTGTTACATAAACTTTATTAGTCCTTTGCTTCAACGAACCACCGCTGTAAATAATTTACAAGTGCCTGTAAACATATTTGTAATCTCGTTAATTCAGTTAATTATTCCTAAGGATGTCGAAGCCTTCTTGGCTAATAGATAATGTTGTGTACATCTGACTTTAAGCCCTTGCATTATGCTTCATTCATAGTCATCAGAATTTTGCATATTAATTAGTTGGTAACCATTTTCTTTTTTTGTAGTGGTGTGAGGTTCTTTGCTTATTGAATATTTCCACAATGTCTCCTCACAAATGCGATATTCTCAAGTGTTCTTGAACTATTGTGGTGAATTGAAATATGTTATTATACATCAGTAATTGCCAAACAGTTCGAGTCTAATAAGTAGTCAAATATTATTATATTAAAGGAATTATGTAATATATCACTAAACCCTTGTTATAAAAAAGTTTCTGCGATCGACCAATCAATTGTCCATTCCTGTTATACATAAATATTCAATCACCACAGCAAATGTGTATTTATATTCATGATGTATATTAAAAAATATCAGTGTTTGCCTCTCTTATCACTGAGATATATAGCCTTATAATATCAGACTGCAAACTTAATCTAAGCACACCACCACACCATTGTCCACAGTTTTTTTTTAATCTGTCAATTTTAAATCAATAGTAGGTCAAATTTATTATATATTTGACCTGAATTACATTCACATGCAATGTTTATGTTGCTCTATTCATAACCTTACATAAAAGGAGTATATCCATTCAGCTACAAAAACATGAACATCGTACATTGTTATTATTCCGCATACCATTACCTACTACATAGTCTTTTAATCTCTGCCTATATTGTACACTATACCCTCTTTCTAGGCATCTTCAGACTATGAGAATTCACAGATATAAGTCCAAATGTCTTGAGCTTTCCGGATGAGATTTTGACCATCCTAATTTTTTTTGAACAGGACCGCTATGATAGATTTACGAATGCAGTTATGCGCGCTTTACAAACTCCCACAGAATTTGTACACTGTTGAACCAATCCAAATATCAGATGGAAGATCCATTCCTTTTCAGCCTTCGCACACGTTGGCCGCTCTCGCCGCCAAAGCAGTCACTATTAAGTCGAAAGCTAGAGAACCCGCAAGAGTTTTACCTCCCAAAGTACCAGAGGTAAAAAATAAAATAAAATTGTGGTTACCATAGTTATGCCCAATTTCATTGTCCCAGTTTTCTTGATTCCATAATGGCAATTTTTCACCTTTGTTCATTTCAGCAAACAGTACGACTGACAATAAAAATGTCTAGGAGCCAGCAGCAGGTCATGCGTGTGAGTCCACGTCTGCCACTGTCCAAAATATATCCTCAGATCATTGAAAAGTTTGGTGTGAGCGCGGACTCCCATCCGTTCATGGAACTGAGGCACCCGGAGCAAAAAGATATGACGCTAGACATATCCAGATGTCTCGATGATTATAAAATCAGAGAGTTGTTCTTAGCCGACAAAAGAGGTATGGAATCGTGTCTAATTGTCAGTAGTTTGATTGATTTTATGTGTGTCAAGCCCAAACTAAAAATGTTCTTTACTAGGTATTGGTTTGATTTATTTTAAATGTTAAAATAATTTCTTATAGCATATCAACTGTTCGTAGTATGGTTCAATAGGTTCTGAGTTACCTATGTTATGGTGAATTAACAAATGTATTGATCAAAAAAACCAGATGAATATTGTCATGTCAGGATTATATTATAATTGCTTCTCTGTCACTATTGGTGTAATGATCATCACCTCATGAACCGCAGTTTATTGATCAATTCCAATGGTGTAATGGTAGTTCAGTCGACCACTGTAATACTATCTATAATCTGATGGAGCAGTTTTTCTTGACCTTTCATTAAAAATGCTTCGGGGCAGAACTCTGTGTGTGTGAATTTGACTCAACCTTAGGACAATGCCCTTTGTTGAGTTCATTATGTTCGTTTTTCAATTTAGGTTTTTCCATCTATGCGAATGGACTAATGCAGAATCGTGTTAGCATTCAATCTGATAATTTTTAGATTTCATCAATTGTGTTCACAGCATTTAAATCCTAATTCAATCAAATACAATGGACTTGAAAACTCACACTGACTGCCAAAAGAATTGTGCATAGTGTGGTTATGGAAAAGAATTTTTTTAGTATTGAAACCAATTGCAAATAATTATCATAATTTCATGGTTAGAAATTTCTTTATAATAAAATTCTCTTTATTTCAATTCGTTTAAAAAAGAAAGTCATACTGCACTATAACATCTACTATCGTCTACTTTTTATTTTAAATTATTTTTATAAATTCTGCATGTTCTGGATGACTTTGAATTTTCTGTAATTGATTGTTTTTCTGTCAGCCCAAAACAGTGTTTCATCCGTTACGATCGAAGATATTCCTCACTACCGAGAAGGTAATCTATACATATGTGAGATCGCCTGTCATCTGTCTGTTCATCTTTCGTATATGTCCATTAAGTATCAAAACTATCGAGTCCTCCCGACTTGGCCCTTTGCAATCTTTCATGGGTTGCAATCAACACGAGAAAAATCAGATTAACTTCCAATATGAAATTTGTATGATTGGAATGAATTAGAAATAAATAACGAAGATTCCTAAGAAGAAATTTGGAATAATTGTAGAGAAATTCCATTGCATACAATCTGCATGACCATACTGAAAAAATTAATGCTTTTCTCATAACATAGCCAAGATTTTTGCCAAGACAATTATATTGAGACGTAACTATTATAGGTGTTTTCTTATATCTGGTTAATTTGAAACATTTTTTTCTAAGAGATGATAGATGTTTTCTGATATTTTGCTTGCATGTCCCTAATTTTGAAAATCCACTGAATTTAATTGTACACAATTTAATTCCCATTTCCCTGCTATAAAATGTTGAAAACCTTTGTTCAGACAAACTACACTCACCCAGTGTAAGCACAACTGAAAAAGAGAAGAAAGGAGGTCTGAAGTTATCTTCGCTTTTCAAGAGATCTAAGAAACACAAGGTTACATTGATCTTGATAGCTTATTTATTTATCTGGCATTACTTCCACTCTAGCATCGTCGTACTGATTGTGTTAATTTGCTTTGTTTTGTACAAACAGCAAAAGAAAGATGGTGCTTTAAGTCTGAGTAGCCAACCACCTCCTGCTACCAAGTAAGAATTCACTTTGTTTTTTATATTCAACTTCTTGGTTTCGCTAGTTATATTCTGGAGGCTTGTACAATTTGAATCTACTAATAATACCTATTTTAACAACTAAATAACTATACAATAGCTTCAATCTAGCCTGTTTGGTAGGTTCAATGCTTCATAAAGAGTGTAAGATGTTATGAGAAAAATAAGAATTATTACATATTTCATTCTGAGAAGTTTTCTCCAGCATCACAGTACCCTCATTTCATTGAACCATGTATTACTTCTTTTCTTTATTTTGCCAGTGCTGCTGGTGCTCCCCTGCAGCAACAGCCACAGCCACAGCCACAGCCGCAGCAAAAACCTAACAATTCCAATAACAGCAACAGCAAAGTTCAAGAGGAAATGCCAGAAAAAAAGAAGAGAGCTGCCCCAGTTAAACCTGTAACCAATGAGGTAAATACGAGTTTGTACCTAAAGAGTACCCATAACTTAATAATGTGACTTGTAGTCGAGCCAGTTGTCCAACAGGACGGAATGATCCTGAGTAGGATTTGATCCCTTCCGGTCCCCAATCATCCATGGATTATTCCAGAATGCATTCATTCTTGACCCCCATGTCCAGAGTTTAGGATATATGTTTGAAATGTATTCTCACATCTTTCACATAATTTATATACAGACTGAATCGGTGACAAACGAAACTCTCAAATCAGAAATATCCAGCAAGATTGAAAGCGCTGTATGTATTCAAATTTCTATGTTAAAAGGAAATCTTCTTCAAAACCTTCATCTCATTTTCTTAAAACTTTGTTCCTGATGTATTCCAGGAATCTCTAAAGTCTGATTCGGAGGGAAGCAAACAAATTGAACAAGGTAGTTTCAACTTCATTTTTAATATATTTTTCATATGTATATATATTTCTATACATCTCGCATAATGCAGTCATACAGACTGACAGAGAAATAGTAGTTATGTGATACAGTTACAGGTAATATACTGACTATGATTCGAAATTCCGAATTTGAAGGAACAATTCTAGAAACGAGTGTGAAATACCTAATTATTCAGTATTGCGTATCCATCAGTCTATCGCCTGAAGTACATCAAAATCTTTGATCAATTCTGAGATGTATATTGATTATTGCTCTCAGCATTCATTACTATACTTTCACATAGATATAATACCACCCTGTTATAATATGATAGTTGAAGTCATATAAAATGTCATCAAAATCAGAGTTGGTAACAATGGGAGAGTAAAAAAGTTTCCGTCGAGTTAATTCGGGGTGTGTATAATCATGGTTCTACTATACATTGAAAAATTTGGATATCCCATATTTAGAAATCCCTTCCCCCTGAATTATTATAGTTCATCAATCTTACTAACATGATTGCATGCTCCAAATGATGATGATTCATATATAATTGCTGCACGCTAATCATTTTAAGAATATCACGAATTGCATGAGACTCTACCCCAAGTGAAAACGCGAACAAAAAGAAAAGCGCCACCCGTCCCACCGCCCAGGACTTCAATTTTATCGAGCGCTGAAGATAATCAATCACCTCACCTGTCAGGTATCTGAATGATTCCGTCATTTTTCTGTTAATTATTTTGAATAAGATAGATGTTTTAATTTTTTCATTTAATTGAATTCAGTAATTATAATTTGATATATAGTTCAAGGCTGTTAATCTATTGCGAAGGTGTCTGCTTTAGATACAATATCACTCGGTGAAGGAATAATGAATAAAATGTTATATATCTATGTTTCAGACGACTCACCGTAGAATCTGCTTAATATATATTTTTTATATTGCGTTTATAATTTTTTGTTTCATTCTGATATTAAAGCTGGAATAATGGAACTGCCATATTATTCTAGTTATTTCCGATGTGATATGACATGGGCATATAATATTGAGGTCTGGATTTTGATTACAGAACGATTTGTGAAGAAAAAGGCACCAACTCCACCCGGAATGCATTCCAGAGAAGAGTCTATTGCTTCAAACGAATCTTCCCCTGGGCAGATCAGCGATGACATAGATGAAGGCGAACCTGCTTCTCCAAAGCAAAAACCGACTAAGCCTCCAAGGAATCTCGTGAGTAGTGATGTGCATATATATCAGGGGCCCAATTTTTTTCGAGACAGGCGGACCCCTGGTTCCCATGCCACAAGTGTCTTCACTTCTAAAATGTTCATACAATTTTTCAGAGTAACGACCTGAATGCCAAAGAAGTGTCGGAAACACTCACCGTTGCAGATGTGCAGGTTGAGATTCAAGAGGAAAATGGTAAACAAACTTACCGTATTCATTACTTGTTTTTCATATATATTGCTGATGTTGTTCCATTGTCATCTGTAATGAATGAAAAACTCCATATTTCTTAACTCTGCTTTTTCCTTCATCATAATATTTTTCGAATGTATAGTATAGCCATTATCCTTCTCCAAGATCTGAGACTGTGAAGCGAAAAGAGTTCCAACATCTCCTAGTCGGTATATCTTGATTCCCTTAAAAAATCTTTAAAATTCTCATGGTCTGGGCCCATGTGATGTGTTTTTAATTGAATTTGAAATTGACTTCATTGGAACACAACATACAGTTTGGGTGTATGCATAAACCACCTAATTATTTTCAAGAATATTGTATTGCATCATCACCATTCCTAGCTAGATCATAGTTTAATTTCAACCCCCATTTTCGAGAAGTTTGCGATGGAAGAGCTGAAACAGTAGCAGAAAATGTTGAAGAATCTCAAGCCGCTGGCGGCATTATCGAGCAGACATCCGTTGATGATCAGTTAGGAGAGAATGAGTTTTCTGATGATGAGGAAAGGCATGGATATGCCAGGACAGAATCTGGGGATGATGACGAAAACCCTGATACGAATATCGGCGTCGTCGAGGGCCTCACAGAAGAAGTGAAGGAAATCATTGAATCAAAATCGATCCAATCAAGACCATCAGATTCTGTTGATGATGGAGCCACAGCCGGAGAAGATACAGCTCGAGTTGTTCAGGATTTTTCTTCAGATGAAGATAATCCGGAATCGTACGACACTCGAGCTCCTCCACCTACTCCGATTGATTCCCTGGATCATAGAATTTGGTATAAGGAAAATGACAACCACCATAAAGATGCTGGTGCTGGGGGTTAGTGATGTGTGGAGAGCATGAGAGTTTGCCCTTGGTGTTCCATCAATGATTGCACCCTGTAATTGGTTGTTGTGCTAAGCTCTGCTAAGCTGGGCGTTATAATAGTCAAAAATCTGTGTTATTCATGCTGGTGCTGCTGAAACAATGTGGTGTTCATTCAATGTGTAGTATTTAATGCCAAATTCGCATTGCATAAGCTGAAATGCCGCTGAAGTGTGATAGGAAAATGCTATGTACGGACATGTCAGTAAGCGCAGCTATACAAATTAATTCACAAGAGTAAATACTCATGAAGCAGGAATTTTTCTTGATTCACTTGTCCCTTCCTGTATATTTATTTATTAAAAATCAGTAAAAGATCTCGTAAATTGGAATCTCTTATATTTCTCCTATTCTTAACTATTTTAAGAGCACTTGTTGTAATTGTTCATATCAATATTATTATATTATGATAATTTGCATGAATACACTTCCCCTCTTTTGAAATTCCAGAGATTTAAACATTATTTGACTGCAGAGGTCAGCGGTGGCTAAGCCAGGCTCATAATCAATTATTACCATTCAGTATTTGTTTATGTATTTTAATCAATAGTAACATTAAATAGAAGAAAATATTCAATACATGACCTTCCTGTGTAAATAGTAAATTCTCATGAACAGACGGTGTATTGCACTGACAAACATGTTTTCTGCTTTTTCACCCCTAAGACAATATTTTTCTCTGAACCAAGTGAAATCAGGTCATCCCTAGCATATGTATCCTTTGAAAATTATGCAGCTATATGGAAATGGCTTGTAAATCATTGTATATTGCATTTGTGGCATCATTGAAGTTGCTGAATTCAATATCACATTCTCTCTTTGCAGATGAAGACAGCTCAGAAACTCGCAATGCTCTGACAGATTCTTTAGAGAAAGCAGTGGATCAAATCGATCAAGTTCTGGAAGATGCAAATGAATCTGATGCCGGTATATTATGATAAACATCACTCCTCTAAGACGAATTAGATTTTTTTGGGAAAATTCTGTTGTGTTAATATATTATTATGAACAGCAGAAGAAAATCATAATGCAACGTGGAGAGATGAAGACGGCATTGAGGTGATTGATTTAGTGACGAAAAAGACAGATGAAGAGATTCAAACGCCATCTTCGTCGGAATCCGAGCGCTCTGGAAGTCCGGCTGTAAGTTTGCGAATTAGTGGTATTTCCCATGGTAAAACCTTGTAGGAAATAAATTAATTCTATGATCAAGGATTGTGTTATGATCAGAGAGGATTTTATTTTATTGATTTTTTTCATTTATCTCAAATGTTATTGAACAATGACAGATGGTGGAAAGTGTCGAACCAGTAGAAGACGAATTTCCGGAAAAAAAGGTCCTTAAATTTGCACCAGACATGTTAGAGCAAGAGGATGATGATGATGTTGATGATGTTGATAATGGCGATGATGATGGTGATGATAGAGATGAAATAATAAGTCCGGAAAAGCATTTCGATCCAAATTTCGGTCAGGCCTCTCCGCTCGATGATTTCGATTTCATGACCAAAGAAGCAAAGATGGAGGAGAATGAGCAAGAGAGGAGTGAGATTGTTTCAACAGAGATGTCTGTTTCTAAAGAAAACGAAATAGAAAGAGGTGAGAAGTCACCCGAGTGTTTCTTTTTTGGTAAACAGCAAGATATCAAAGGTTTATATTCGAACACATGCCCATGCCCCTTGAATATATATTTAACTATTGATTACATTACTTGATAATTAACAACTGTGTCATCGACATTTCTGTAATGCAGAATCCTTTCCTCTTCCCCTGCCTGAAGAGACTGAAAGGAGAAGCAACACGCCCTCACCACTTCCGGAGCCGACAGTCAAAGAACAAGCACCTACCGTGGAACCATCTATATCCATTGAAAAAGAATATTCAGAAGAAGATATTGATGAAGTATGTTTATCTGTGGTGCTCAGTTACCATTAAACAGTGCTATAACTTTTATATGATCAACCATAGAACCTTCCCCTATACAGACAGGTTTCAATTAGTATGAATATAGGTCTCACAAGACTCGTTGATCAAATTCGTACTACTTGAGACTATTTTACAGGTAGTGGATTATTTATCTAGCAAGCTTGGGACCGAAGATGACCTGGATTTCTGGGTTTTCTGAACCCAGGATAAATATATACTTTAAATATGGAATAAACAATGAAAAAGTATAGAACGAAACTTTATTTAACAGATATATACACTTCTTAAGCAGGGTCTGTGTGAACTTTACCATTCCACTTAAAATTCTTCAAATATAAAATACCACCTGAACAATTTTAATCATCTCATTAATAACAAGCTGATTTTTCTAAATGCTCATGTGTATGGTTGTCAACCATTTTGGTGTCTACAAAGGTATAACTGGATTAACTACTGTCCAGGGGGTAATGCTTCCCTACTAGTAATATATAACTACATTTATGTGATATTATTACCATGGTTAATTCAGGTTATCGTAAGCCTTTGACCATATAGAGAGAGCATATACTTCATGTAATTTCGCTCTAGTCACAGGAGAAATTGAATTAAAACATTGGCATTTTCAGCCTAATTACAGTTATACTGGTATTTACTCAGTAGCCATGAGGCATCTATAATAAGCAGCTTTGTGTCCCAAGCAAGTCATTATCTCACAAATGACCTACCATTCAGTGTGCTTTATGAATGTTTTTTTATTCTTTGCATTTCTTCAACATTTTTTCAGTATTTCAGTCTTCATTCTTAAGTCTAGAGATTTGGAGTTAAAACCAGCTAGTATCAGTTTAGCTGATTCATATCTTTCAACTAGTGATGTTTGTATTATATGACGTATGGAGATTACTGTGAGCAGCAAACTGACTCTCTTACAGGGCACGTTTGACCCAGGTGACGAAACAGTTCAAGAAATCGAGAAGGTGAAAGCGCAGATCGCAAAAATGAGACGGAAGAAGGCGGAGAAGGCTCTGGAACAAAGTAAACCCTTCAAAATAGTCAGGGAGACGAATTCGAACACGAAAGGGCCAAAGACTTTTACTTTTGTTCCGAATCAGCAAAGGAAGGTAGTAAAAATTACCTGTACCGAGGTTTTAAAAATATGTTATTAAAAATTAACAGTGAATCACCAAACTATTAGCACTTGTGACTGGTCATGAGTATGAAATTTCTTAACTTGCTGTAAATTTTGAATGTTTTTTTTTAAATAATCTGTTCAAATTCCCAATTTAAACCCAAGGTATGTCCATTTTTACCCAATTTTCATTGGATATACTGAATTTTTAGCTGTGAACATATTGCAGTATTTCACTTTTACTTCACTTGAATCTTATCAACATAATTACAATGACGGACTTTGATGAACTTTACTATTTTTTGATATTATATGCTACTTTATCATTCACAAAATAACAGCAGGAAACACAAGATTGAATACAGAATAATAACTTTCTAGTGTGCATTGTTTGGCGTGCCATAGCTTTGAACAAGCACACATACAGATGAATTCTTCTTTATAAGATTAAGCCATATTAACTCAGCATTAGTGTTCTTTATGAAACGGATTCTTGTGATTGGTATCATTTTATATTTATTTCTAGGCTGTTTTCCGAGACTATGATGTCGCCCCTTCTATTGGAATCAACTTGTCCGAGAGTGGCGAAATACAAGGACTGGGAGCGCCAGTACCTGTCAAAGAGGGCGACAAGAAAACATCTGCTCCGCTTGCTGTCGTGAAAAATCCAGCACCTGAAAAGGAAGTCGTTAGCATAACTGCAACTCTTAAAACAAATGAATCAGAGATAGAGAAGGCGAAGGTTGCGACGCAAAACTATTCGCAGGGCAATGGCAAGGTCGATATTCCTAACATGATACCGGAAGTGATAGTCATAGAAAAATCGTCTTCGAAAATGCCATCTCCAGTTGCGGCAAAAGAAACAAAAAAAGTCGGGGGCTACGTGTCGTCTGCTGCTTTGCGTCATAGTTCAGATGTAGTCATTCGTCCTAAGACATCATCAGCTAATAATACGGATGATGGTAATATAAAAATCTTTGTAGTTTTTCTTGGTCCATTAATATCAGGTATAGGTCGGCAGCCTTTTTGCCAGTGTGGGCCAGTTAGTACGTTGAGGAGTGAGTGGTGGGACAGATAAATCCCAGTGTGATTAGAAAATGAATCCAATTATCCATTTTAACTATTGCTGCATATGGTGCAGTAGTCTCCAAACTTTTTAGTATAATTGGTATATTGCAATAAGGGATTGCTGTGTATAGATTTCCTATATATTTTACTTTTCTTTTATATATACTTGTTTTCTCAGTTTCTTCAAAGAGAAAGTCGGCTTTACCTAATTACTACAAACGCTTTCTCGGAGTCCAGTCATTCAAACATGCAGGGGAAGAAAACAACAACAACGAACCCGATTCTTGGATCAAGCCTGTAACCAGTCCCAAAATGCAAGATCAACATAAAGTGATAGAAGCGGTCTACAAGATTCCCAAGAAGCAAGACGGTACGACCATAGAAAAGAAAGCCGTTCAACCAGAAGATCTACCGCCACCACCTCCCCCGGAAAATCACACTTCCCTGCAAGTTTTCTCTACTGTTGAGATTCACGAAGTAGAAGATCTTCCACTTCCTCCACCTCCGGATGACTTTTTGTCTCCTCCAGAAAAGGAGAGCAATGTATTTCAATCTCCAACAAAGCATTATGGCAGTTCTTCATCTAATTCATTTGATAGTTCAGATCAAGGTTTGTTACAAAGATTTACTTTTTACTTATTGATAACATTATTTAACCGAATCGACTTGGTAGGCATGAAACAAGAATTCGAATTTTCATCCCATTATATCTTTTGTAGGTTCACCAGTTTCTCCTTCAAGCAATTCCAACCTCTCCCCGACATACCTCGGTGTGGCATCTGCAAAACCCTTCAGTCCCGTGAGCTTTGGGGGCAAAACAAAATTTCGTCCAATGTCAGCCGTGCTCCAGGTATTTAGAACGTAGAGCATTGATTCAAGGGAAACGGTAGAAAAAATGATTGATTGTAGATTAGTAGATGATGATTGAATTAAAATAGGCATGCTTGATTGGCCTGGCAATATCAAAATATTGTGCTTTGATATCTGATTTTTAGTGTCACCTGTTCTTCGTGGTCAAGTGTGTAGGCATTCGATTCTGAATAGCATACTATTCTTACGAATAGTTGCAGTCAGTGCATGTTGTTGGGAATGGGATAGTGGTGGTTGTGATATATGTTGATGTGCATTATTTGGGTTGAATAGTTCGTAGGAAGTTTGTAGTTTCATAGCAGACTATAAATTTTTAATGTCCTATCTTTTGTATTCAGTTGTTTTGAAATATAGTATACCGATACATGATACTAACCACTATAGAACATGGTACATTCCCACTAGGAGGGAGGACCAAGTTTCTACTACCTTTCCGAATAAACCACACCATTCTTAATGCATATAGATATACACACAATCTCGTATACATGAAACTTCATATCAACTGCTTGAAACCAATAAATCTAAAGGTAATGCCAACTGGGCCAAGGTTTTTCACAATATATAATTCAACATAAGACCAGAGGCAAATATTTCTCTCTCAAATTAGTATTTTTATCATTACATTTATGTATTGAGGGTCAATGATGGAATCTGGTTCACTAAAAACACCAATATGCAAAAACTTCTGGAATCTCTGGACAAAACCAATAATGTAAACCCAGAAAATTGTGTTTTCTTATCTTCTGTTAATTGGTGAAGTATGAATTGCAGTATTTCTACTGGTATAACCTCCTTAACTAAGCAGACTAACACGGGATATGGTACAGTGGAAGGAACTTTTAGAATCTTAATAGCTACTCAATTTGGTTTTTGATGTGCAATAACTACAGAACAGTACACTACTGATTTTGTAGCACCTGATTTAGTTCAGACAAAATCACTAATGCAGATTTATACAGTAAATATGGAACAATATGGAAAAGTTTGGTTCTTAGCTAGTTATAATATTAAAGAAATAATACGTGAAATTCGTTAGTCAACGTTAATTAATAATCCACCGAGGTGTGCTTTAATAATCCACCGAGGTGTGCTGGAAAATGAGTATTGTACCAACTTTAGCTAGCTCATGATGCTGCAGTTTGCAATTGACTTTTTTCTGCAATCGTTGCAATGCGGGGTGTCCCCAGATTCCTTCTACAGTTTGAAATCACAATTATTTTATTGAAAATTTGAAATTGTAGAAGGGCATTAGGGATGCCCCGTAAAGCTGTGCCTGTTATTGATTTGACAGGACGATCCTAATTCTCCCCAACACGATTACGATCCAAATAACAATCCAGAAGTACTCGCGACAAAAGGAGCGATAATCGACGCAAAGTCGAGATTAAATCCAGGCGATAACGTAAAGCAATCTGGCGTGCATGCTAACGTTGTCAATCAGTCTCATAACAAATTCGATAATTCGAAAAAACAAAACCTTAATGATTACGAAGCCAGGGAAGCCATACTGAGCGCTATTCAACAAGGGAACACCCAATCTACTTTGAAAAAGGTGTGGTGATTTTGTTTGATCCTGTTTCAGTAGGTTTGTGATTAATTCTGTGCTGTTCCATGGTTTTATTAGTAATTATGTAATCTCCTATTTTTATAAGTTTGAGGCAGTACTGTGTCATATTAGTATATCGCATGATAACTTTGTATCATGTATCATGTATTGAATGTTGAGGTTCTCAACCTCGTGCACCCTTTTTACCTTTATGTTGGTTTTATTCGTCAAGCCATTCATTCTGAAATTCTCTTTCATATAATATGCTTGGCAGTTCGGGTTAAGAACCACTTTGTGATGGTGTCCGTACTACTTCACCTCAATCAGTACTACAATATCTTCTTCTATCCCTAAAGATTTTGAAGTTGATTAATACCATGCATGCTAACAGCACTAAAATCATTAGCAATAATCATTGTAAACGTGAAAACATGAGAAATGTTATAATGTAGTAATATAATATAATGTAGACAATTCTTAGATGAAACTACAGTTGTTATAATGATGTTGGACTATATTTAGACTCGTAAGATCGAAAACACCCGTACTGTAGTCCCAGGCGAAACCAAATGAAGGAACCGCAGGCCTGAAGACCCGGCCCGGGACTTGATGGTCGCGATGAGCAATCCAATCATGGTTATGACGGAAAATACATTGAGAAACCATTCTCCATTTCTCTAATTTTTGCAGTGCTTTATAAAATATAATGATTGTTTCCTTCAATCTTCTGGGAATGATTTCAATTTTATGTTGTATATTTCTAATTTGTTGTTATTATTATCTGCCAAAGAAATTACTAATTATAATATTACTAATTATGTTTAATGATCGTACTCATTTGATCTTATTACACCTTGACAATATTTCTATTTTCTTTTTATGGTATCCGTATCGATGTTGATTTGGTACAGCATTTATTAAGATATGTTAGTGGATAGTTTATCAATCAGAATTGAACTTTGCAAATTTGATGCATGAAACCGCGTACTAAAAGAATGATAATTCTTGTGAAAAATTATCTTATTTTATTTCCTAATCCCATTATTCCAAATTTAATGTTTTTTTGTTGTCTATGACTACGGATGTACAATATATAATTTACAATCCTTGTTAATCCTTTATCTGAAATGTATTGTACATTCCTATTATGACCAACCACAATAATTATAATCTCTTATTTCTTCCTTTCTTCTGTTGAATCGATGTCACCATATTTATGGTTAGTACAGGTGGAACATCGATTTTCCATCATGGTTTAATCTGGTATAATTTCTCAGCTGAGAAGCATTCTCTTCATCTTTCAAACTTCAAAATTTTGATTAATTGTGAATGCATCTAGCGTGAAGCATAATACACACAAACTTTGTGTGAAACAACAGTAGTTGTGATAAGACAGTTTTCCTATGAATTATTATGCTTCATGCTAGCCACATTTACATATAGTAGTTTTTTCATTTCATTTGAAAATCATTCTTTGTTATTTTAGATGTATTGGGAGTAATATAAGTAACCAAGGTAGCTGGATAATCGATGCCCTACATGAGGTACTTTGAATAAACACAGATTTCATTTTATATCAGGAGCCATATATTGTCATTCTTTCATTGTCCCATCCTCTAGTGGTAATTGCTGTGAATGCCTAATTTACTGTTCTAGCTAATTTATCCTTTACACTACTCTGCAACGTACTCAATCGCTCACTACTGTACTCATTGTGATTCTTATTCCGAATGGACTTAGTTTTAGAATTGCCTCAATATTTTGCTTTTCTCTTGTCTTCATTAATGTACACCTACTCCTTGTTTAACGATGGAGTTATGTTACAGTGGTAAAGTGCTAAAAAAATGAATTTAGTTACAAAATCAAGATTCATTCAATTTTTGGTGATATCTTACTTCAATATTGAAAGTAGTATGTTTGCATAAATTTGAAATACCTTGGGAGGTACTTCAGTATTGACAGCACTATACCAGTTGTTCCTGAAATTAATTTTAATCAAAATTGTCAATTGTAATTCATTTAACAGATTATTTCCAGTGTAAAAATGGAATTGTCATATATAACAGTAATCAGCGCTTATTTTGCTGATGCATACCAATGAAAACAATGTAAACACATATGGATAATGTTATATATCTGTGGCTTAAACTTGAATTAAGTTGCTAAATAACGAGTTCTACAAATTTTATCACACAGCATTAAATTTTCCAGATAATTCTATTTGTTATGCCAAAAAAAATAGTAAGACATGTTAAACAGGATTTAGGTGTATGCTGAACGTTTTTGCTCTCTTTATAATTTCAAAGATGAATCTTGTCTTGCCATCAATTCCTCTCTTATTCTCGTACCAGTACTAAAAATCTATTGTCGTAGCGGCTTTAAATTATTAAGTCCACATGAAAATTTCCAACTGTATTAAGTAGCAGTATTACTTTTCCCGAATGTGTTTTTCTTCTAATCAAAAGTATAGACTTTATAAGTTATTGCAATCAGGATATTTTCTGCCAACTTATTCTACTAGAGCTACTGTAGTATTTTCCTTGATTATCTGTGTTGACTATGAATCGATCGATTGGTATTACGAATCAGTTAACGTATAATAATTCATGTATTAAAAATATTATCTGTTCTAAAGTTTACGATCTATCTTTTTCAGACTTGGTGCAGAAGCAGGGGACTGCTGGTTAAAAAATGTATTTGAAAGTAGAAATTATTGCCTACTTGTTTGTTCCACTGCTTGTTGTGGACTAATGGGCTGACCTTCTTGGTACTTGGACCGGTTTTAAGGCCCAGTCGGCACGAGAGTGGAAACAGTACAGTGGTAATAGAGTGTCAAAAAGGGAGGAAATGCTCCTTGTTAAGGCACAGCTAACTGATTCAACTAAAAGTCAAATTCCCCGAGTGCTACAAGTTACTCTTCTGTAGAGATTCAACTTTGCCTTATTTGAGTGTATGCATTATTAGTATTCGGTTTGGGATATCTAACTCTCGGCATTTCGTTAGACAACTCGGTTCCGCGAGATGGCAGTATGGTACAGTATGTCGAAATCAAAATTTTGGTGCTCTGTTTGGAACGACTTCGCCCCTAGTTTTGCGAAATCCTTGATAAGGTGATTACTGTCGTTGGAATTAGCAGAGTATTAAGTGTATCACTGGCTTGGTTGGTAATCCTGACTAAATCTTGATTACTAGCGTTGTAATTTCATGCTTTTAAAAATAATTATTTATCTCGCTGTCTGGAGCAGTAGTATTGGTTAATCCTTGATTACTTTCGTTGGAGTTTTACATTTTTACAAAGTAATTATGTAGCTCGTTGTCTGAATCAGTATATCAAGCGTAGACATGTCATATAGTGTTTTGAGTTTGTGTGACTAGTAGATAAAGTCAACAGAAAACTTATCAGCGAGGTAGCAGCTTTCAGATATTGGTACGCTGTCAGTGTAAAACATTGTTTGCCTTTTCAGTTTTACAGTTTGCTTCTTAGACAATCTAACTTAGCATATATGTTCGTGTCATTACTGCTACAAGCTTTGTTTTCGTATTAGTTGTTTCAATATTTTGTTGAACTCGACATATGTATATGCAACACATTCAAACAAAATTAATCATCCGCAAGATGGCAGTGTGGGACAATATTTTACAGCGATGATGGTGTCCTCCAACGAGGTTATAGTAACCTCTTGGGTCCATCATCATCCCGTCAGTGGCAGGTAATACCATCTCACAGGCTTCCGAATAACAGAGTAAGTTTTTTTTTTTATTTGGTGTTTTCAATTTTTTGGCTCAATAATAACGATTGATAAAAAAAACTGTAATATTGTAAAAAATATATTAAAAAGTGGAATGGAAACACTTCCTGGTTGAATGGAAAGGTAGAAGGTTTCAGGCAACGTGGTCTCTTCCAACAGCACAACAGGCAATTAACTACCAACTCCTATGTTCGCTCATAACTCATCGCTTCGCAATTCTCTTTCAGCTTAGGCTACTAGCATTATTTGTAGCCAACGCAGCGTCATCCAGTACTGTATGGTGATTACAAGCGCTCATTAAATCCTTCAATTCGGATAAACCCAGGCGTAAATTCGTGCTCTCCCTCGATAACCAAATGGTCAAGGCAAGCAGCAAAAGGCAAATTGCAATGAATATTAAAGTAGTGATATAGAGACAAGTCAGTTGCTTGGTCAGCCACTGTGTTCTCCGAGAACGAGGCTTTTCTTTCTTGTCGATGAAATTTCGAAGATTTATATTCTCTACCACTTCATCTATAAGCAAATCAAAATAACTGTTGATCTTGAAGAAGGTATCACGCTTTCGTATCTTTTTGATTTGCTTACCGATTGGAAATACTTCACCGTCTATGGAGGCGATGCCTGCAACGACGTCAGTCCCATTGGAATCAATCTCACTCATTGACTAGAAAGAAAAAAAAGAGGAAAATTTTATTCTACTCAAGGTACATACAATTTATATATATATATATTCAAAGAGTTTTTTTTACACGTCTACTTGCTACTAATTTTGGCAAACTGTTAGACGATACTCGGTTGGTTTAGGAAAGATTTACCATCCCTTAAGTGGGGTCTGTAAACCGACAATTTCAAAATAAGCACCACGCCTTTTAGTTTAGAATTTTTAGGCGCATATTAATTTGAAAT
Organism: Halocynthia roretzi; assembly: GCA_013436055.1. Taxonomy (NCBI): domain Eukaryota; kingdom Metazoa; phylum Chordata; class Ascidiacea; order Stolidobranchia; family Pyuridae; genus Halocynthia; species Halocynthia roretzi. Next base: position 44,419 of record QRAM01000338.1, read on the forward strand.
TGAGATTTTGAGGAACTCCTCTGGTGTCCACTCCACACCAACAGATTTTATTTGTAAGTTGCAAACATACCATCTTTTTCTCGCTCATCAATAGCGTGGATTCGTGCGGCTGTGGAGAATGAATTTCATCATCAAACGAGCAACGTGTAGTTTTTATTGATGACGTAACAGAAGGACGGGATGCCATTGAGTAGGTGGTGACGTTACCGTAAAACGATTTCTGATCGTAGCTCAGATTGTTGTTTGTTATTTGGGAATTTTTTGATGTTAGATCTATTAGAACGTGACTGCCTCGCTTGAATGAAAAATCGTACTTGAAAGGGGAAGATTTCTGTTTGATGCTGCGTTTGATATCTGCGAGAAAATACGAACAATAACGGAATGAAAATTATTTAAGATCGATATGCTAACTTGGACTCACCGTACATTCCCATTTCGCCCGGTGGCTTTGATGGTTTGAACATTTCTGGCCCTGCAAAAGAGCATCCTGATGTTACTCGGTTGTATTAGTTTTCTATATACTCAGTCAGATGATCACTCTTACCTGGCCACATGACGTCATCATCTCCGAGTTCTGTTGAGTAATTTCTCGATCTTGCTTTCACATCAAACGATGGTCGCCTGAAAACTAGCCAACGAATTTGGTACACGGTGATAAGCCACGATTCAAGTTCACGTTCAACTAAAAAAAGGTTTTTGAAAAAGAGCTTACGCTGTGGTGCTGTTTTCCTGCCGCTGCTCAACTTGGAGAAAGATGACGATCGACGTTTTTTGCCCATAGAAAGTTTCCGAGCAATATCTCCATCCCCTATATAGCCAATATAATGTAGAGCGTGTACTGTTAATTGCACGGAGTCGAGGTTAGTTTTGGTGAATGTATGGTTTTAAATATCATTGATTATCCGGGTACCCAATCAGGTAAGGTGAGGTAAGCATTGACGTTCGGGTAACCGCTGACATTTTTGGTTTTAAATGCTTACCACTAGTACATCTGGCTACCGTCTTCCTTTTCGAGTTCTTTCTCATCATTCGACTTGAATAAGAATTTCGTCGACACTTTTGCGATCTCTCAAAATCCTTCAGATCGACAATTGCTACGTCCCCTGAAGCATCAACTGAACCTCCGCTGTATGAAGAAGAATGAAGCCGTATAACAGTAATTACCTATTTGTATGCATTACCAGTATTGTGTTAGTAGTTTTATTCGAATAATGTACGTGGATCAGTACTTAAATAGGATTCACACTGAGTGCGACTCTATTTCCACTGGAACTATCTCTTTACCTAATATTTCTGAAAGGCTCTTATCAAAGGGTTTCATGACTAGCGTCAATTGAGAGAGTTGACGAACCATAAAATACGTTTGTCACCTTTGCAAAAAATCTCACCCACATAAATTGACTTGCTGACAATAATCTGTGTTATGTGATCATAATACAGCAGTAGGTTATACGACATTTTATATTGCTACTACCTCACCTGTGTTTTGTTTTTTTCAAACTCAGCTTTGGAGATGTGACTACCGATAGAGTATTCCTGTTGGATGAGACTAGGTCATCTCCGCTGCCCTCATCTCCGCACCAAACGCCGCTTTCCTCCAAACATGAAGTACTACTTGACATGTTAGTGAAACTGATATCTCTATGTAGCTTGCTTATTCTTAAGACCTAACTGAGCCTTACTAATGTGATAAACTATAATAATATTCACATAAATAGACGATGCACAATGACTGTATTAGGTAAAAAAATGCGAATCAGTGGAACCTATTTGACCTGTCATATTTGACCTTTTCGAATGGGTGAATTGATAAACTTTTATTGATAAATATTTCCTGCAATTACTCTTGATCAAAACCAATGTAACGTTCACTTTTAGTTCATATGAATGGACTAAAGTACATAGCATGTCATTTCCTCTACACATATCATTATGAATATAATTTGTCGCTATTTCAACCCATTCTCGCACTAACTACGTAGCAATAAGTCATTTCGTTTAGAAGAAAATATTTAACTACAGCTAAGTTTTGGCAATAAATTGACTATATTAAACTACTGAATTCAAAATGAATTCCTAATCAGTAGCTACACATACATAGAAGTCAGAATGAGCAGGCGCAACAAGGGCGAGGAAGGACACAGCTTCAACAAACGGTGACCAATATTGCCAATGATTCAAACCGACAGTCCTTCAATCAATATTCCATTAAAAATCCAACCCACGGGAAGGACTTTCAGTCATACGAAACAGCCTTCATAATCGACAGTGTAATGTAAAGTAATCCACAAAAGAACATACCCTTCAACAGTGCAATACAGCTCATTTATTTTACTACTGCTGATAGTTCATCCATACTTGTAGCTAATTAGTACATTACAAGAAGGTTTACCTTGTCTTAAAAGCTGAATTATCCTTCATTATCCTTCCACATCTCCACTAAGAATCTAAGATGCAATTTATATACTGGAGTAAGTGTATTCCTTTCACCTCCCCCAGAACCCCAGGCTGTTTACCTCAAGTATACTTAAGTTTTATGGAATTATTCCATTTTTCTAAATAAAAAAGCCTAAACACAAGAATCAAAACTAGAACCAAACCAAATTGTTTTGTTAAAGCCAATCTCAAAGTGATTCTTGCTGGTTCAATACAATAAGCAATTAAGAAAATCGAAATGTCATAGCCGAAGTCTGCCGTATATATTTTTTCTTCTTCGACTTGTTTGTCTTATATTGTACTTGTATTCATATTTCACGTCTAGTCGATTTATGTTGTCACTTCCGGTCCGCATCAACCCTTTGCGCGCTCATTCCAACTATGACGTTGTTTGCGTACACAAAGCTTGCACGCAGAATGTACGCAACGATATTAAGCTGCACGTTTGTTTCGCGTTGGATATACTCTCAGTGGGATTATTTGCACTAGTGGATATTACAGTACTGAAAAACCTGCCGTATAAACCCGGTTTGGTCTGTATGAAAACCTATGAAAACCTAAAGCAAGGCCTGGGCGTGAATGTGGGGCTGACAAGACGGCTGATAATTCTGGCTCGTGATGATATTTGATATTTGATATTTGATATTTGCGATTAATCGAAGATTGGCTTTCGGACAAAATCTTTCGGCTATTTTGGGCCTATGCCGTAGATATCGACGTTGTCAGAAAATACCGAAATATTTTTCAAAATAGTTTTACCACTTTGTTAATTTGGTTTTCAAAATTCAAATTCAGTATATTCAAAATTTAAAATCTTAATCTCTTTACTGCAGTTGAGATGTATGCAGCTAGAAGATTCCTTCCACCGCAACCGTAACGATTTTTATTCTTGTCAGGGAGAATTACTTGAAAATCTTTTAAGTTAAGAATAAATATTCGCCGACATCTGAGAAATCCTATCGCCAAAACAACCTGAAATCTATGCAGTTAAATTCGACTTTGCTGCAATTAGTTGTTGCATCCTCTTTCTATCCCTGTATCTTGATTGTATCATCTTCATAATGTAAGCCGAAGCTTGTTTAGTCCTATAAGCGTACACGAATTTTGAAAACGTACAGCATGACTGAAACATTCTGTATTCGTAACGAAAACTGACGTATTGCAGGACAACGGTGTGTGCTATATAGCTGCCACACGGGTCATTAGCAGTTCGTAATGGCGTTGTCGTTAAACTGCGAATTGGTCCAATTTTGTTTGCATTCGCGTAAGGAATGTCAATTAATTTCTCCACCAGAGAACAATCCATCGCAATTAATTTTATGCTTGGTGAGATAACACAATTCAGTTCAAGTTTTAAAAGAGCGCTAATACATACCTTAGTGTGAATTGGACGCAACTGATACCCCACCTTCTACTTGGGCTAAAGAAAGGGTTGTAGTGACGCAATTGATTCCTCTCGAAATCGTAAGGGTAATAATTTAATAATAAATTTTTGAGGAAGACAAGTAACAATTTGTGTATACAGGTACTTACGACTTAGTGTTTCTATTAGAGCTTTACGAATTTCGTATCCTGATAATTCATATAAAACTGATACTTGGTAACTTTCCATACTCTCATGAACTCTAGAATTTCATCCATTGTACCGGCGGTTATGTTTGGTATCTTACCACTAGGGTAGATCAAAGCCCCGGGAAAAATTTCGAGTTAGGCAAAGCCAAATATTACATTTGCCATCGCTTGAATCACAAAATCATATGCATTACAATATTCATTGGCTGGAAATTATTTTTTTTTTACAAATTGGTGATACCATCATCGTTTCTATTTTATCGGAAGTTGTAGATTTTTTAACGGAGAAGTACCACAGAAGTAATTCATTGCTCAGTTCGAATCCTTTTTGAATAAAATATTAGCCTGAAAATACTACTTTTTCTTTCACTGCAGTAATAACACCGAAAGTTATGGACGTTCAACCAGCATCTGAAGTAATGTGTTCTGAAAGGCTGAATGGTTTAAATAAAAGCTTGTTAGAAGTCGTGACCAACGCAAAAGTATTTGTTGTAGGAACCGGAGGAATAGGATGCGAACTAATCAAGAATTTGGTGCTTACCGGCTTCAATAACATAGAAGTGGTGAGTTGGATTTTTTTCAGTTCAATTTAATATCATTCAGCTGTTTAATACAATCAGTTAATAATAATTTTTGCCTTCCTCATATTCGATCTTGACCAAATTTTCACAGCCTCTAAAAATCATTCATCCATGATGATTTGATGAGCGAAATCATTGAACCGTGTCACAGTTTTTAGTAGCAAAATTTTATCACAAAGGTATTCACTTATCCCGCTAATACTCCGTAGCCTTGCATGTATTGGCAAAAGCGTGAGTTATTGGTAGTCTCTGATCCGATGTCAAACAGGAGATCCTAATCGAAAAAACCAATCCGAAAGTCCAAATTACTCATTCGTTATGTTCAGTCATCCTTCGTAATTGATGTCGAGAGCATGTTCACTGATGGCTTCCCATATACATTTTATAGTTTAATACTCTATCATGTTGGGAAGAAAGTATATGTTTATATCACCATGGAACCTAAGCTTGAAGACCTTATCTCAGATACACTAATGTGACCCCATTTAGGACTGATTCCCTCCAGGAAGCAAGATATCAGTTCAATAAATCATGACCCTTTGTTTTGGGCTCATAACCTGGAGATTTTAATACTTCATTCTTCTTGGCAGATTGATCTCGACACGATTGATGTAAGCAACTTGAATCGACAATTCCTATTTCAAAAGCGACATGTTGGAAAATCAAAGGCCAAGGTTGATTGATTAACTGGTCGACTTCACAGGCTTTTCTGTACGCTAACAAATATGTATTGCTTGTATGTTAGGTCGCTCATGAAAGTGCAATCACACTATGTCCCACTGCGAACATCAAATCCAATCATGCTTCAATTTTCAATCCGGAATACAACATGGAATACTTCAAACAATTTGATATAGTTCTCAATGCACTTGATAACAGGTGGGATGCAGTAACTGAGATCTGAGTAACTTTACTGTTCTTTAACCTTGAGTAACAGAAATATTTTTTTTCAGAACCGCCCGAAATCATGTGAATAGACTCTGTCTCGCGGCGCGTGTTCCTCTTGTGGAGAGTGGTTCTTCAGGATATCTTGGACAAGTGTCAGTGATTAAGAGGGTGAGGTTTAAACAGATAGATATTACCATCGCAGCAGAAACGTGACCGGCATTTATGACGTTATGATAAATTGTAATATGAACTATCATAATTATGAAATTCATGCTACATGATGTGGTTTACTATAGTGCTAGCAGGGGGATCCTATAGATATACAGAGTTACAGAGTCCTATGTGATTTTTTAAGATTTGTTGTCAGACCTTTGCTATGGCCTCTATGCGTGCTTGGTCACTCACGGGATGAAATAATGTAATAAAATATAAAGGAATATGACTTTCTTATTTTGTTTGCATCTATACCAGCTGTCCATCTAACTGTTCTTGGTTTACAAAGGGGGAAACAGAATGCTATGAATGCTCTCCAAAACCTCGTCAGAAAACTTTCCCTGGATGCACGATAAGAAACACGCCATCAGAGCTCATCCACTGCGTCATATGGGCGAAGTATTTGTTCAAGTAAGATATCTGCCTATATTTCTTAATCTAATCATTATCTTAATCATTCATTTTATATTGTTTACGTTTTTTCAAAAATTCAACTGCTATGCTCTCTATTATGTTATCATGCAGTCAGTTATTCGGAGAGGAAGATGCAGATCAAGATGTTTCACCTGACACTGCCGATCCGGAAGCAGCTGGTAAAATATTGAATAATAAACTCATTGAATATAAAAAAAAATTCACGTGTATGGCAAATTTTATATTTATGGAGAACAGTCAGAGATTCACAAATAGCACAGATGTAATTCCTCCTTATGTTACAGGTTCTGCTGGTCTTGGGACTACTTCAAATTCGGAGGAAACTTCAGATGGCGCAATTTCTACAGGTTTCATATTCATATCCTTGTTATATATTGTTCAATTGATGTTATTTTAAGTTTTCCAGTGAATTAGATACGATTATATGATCGTGCTATTGTTCCCCTATTAACTCGTATTCGCGAAGGACATTAATTTGCATACTTGAGGTGTATTTATTTTCATACATTATAAATTACTATTAATATCAATGGTAGAACCTATTATCGATCGTGTAAACACAAGGCAGTGGGCTATGGATAACGATTACGATGCAGAGAAAATATTCGCAAAACTCTTCAGAACAGACATCGAATACTTGCTCTCAATGGACAAGTTATGGACTAAGAGAGAGAAGCCGACTCCACTTAAGTGGATGAATGTCAGTAATGCAGGTATTCATTACTTAATCATATTTATAAAGTTGTCCAAACTCTCAGGTTATGCCTGGCCACTAGTAGTGGCGTACCCACGGAATAGAGAGCCCATCTGAAGTACAGAAATTGTGCTCCTGTTCAAACATCTGCTTTAGATAAGTTGACTGAAATATCAACTCAAAAACATAATACTACATAAAATTTATTCAACATTCTGAGGGCTTGTGTGACACTAACAGAAAGTTTGTGTCCGTAGCGTAACATTGTAAATGTTTTGCTGTTTTAATCTTTACAGTAACTTCATTTTCGCCTTACGAAGTATCTACGCTGGGAGAAAATATAGAGAACTTCGTAAACAGCCTCTCAGAACTAAGTAAAAAGATGATATCTCAAGTAAGTAAATTTTCATTTCAATCGGTAATTTGTGTAAAGATTTTTGTGTTTTTAGCCTCAAGTGTAAAAGACGAAAAGTTTTTTTCCCCTGTTCCCTTGAATTTTATGTATACTTTTCAAACTTCTTCTGTACTAAAATGATTATGGACAGTTTTCAACTCTTTCAATATATAATTTCTTGAAACCATGTGTCAAGTCAGTACTCGAGTAAATACCATAATTTGGGTTGGTTTCTCTGTCGTTTTAGTTTAATTTTTATTAGATGCAAAAAAAGTATTCGTGTAATGACAATAATTCCCTTTAATAACTCGACAATATATTTAGGATGACAAAATACTGGTGTGGGACAAGGATGACACCGATGCATTGAATTTTGTCGCCAGTGCAGCTAATTTACGAGGAGAGATATTCAGTATACCACAGAAAAGCTACTTTGAAATCAAGTGTAAGAGGATAACAGATAGCTTGTATTTTTTCATTGTCTGAGAACAGTGGTCAGCAAAATTTTATTACAATGGCCCAAATCCTATCTGCAGTATTAATGGAAGGCTCAGCCTTACATGTGAAACATACCACAGTCTATTACTAGATAACTGATAACTGTAAAAGTGAAACATAGATAAGTTTTTCAAATATTTTATCAATTGCGGTTTTTATTAAAGCAATGGCTGGCAACATCATCCCTGCAATTGCAACCACTAACGCCATGGTCGCTGGTCTGATCGTGATGCAAGCATTGAACATCCTCAACAAGCAATTTGATAAATGCAGAAATGTATGTTGATTCCTGACTATTACATTTTAAACTAGATTACCTAAAGGTATGCAATATTTTAGTCATCAGTCTAGATTCTTTCATTACATGTTAGGTATTCATATCTCGCGTAGCAAATCCAGCTAAAAAATTGATATCGCCGTGTGTGTTGGATCCTCCCAGCAAGTCATGCTATGTCTGTGTCGAAAAACCAGAGATAACAATCGAACTCAACACAACAACATGCAAGCTACTTGATTTCAGAGATCAGGTAATTATCAATTATATCAATATAATCCCCGATTGGTCAATCATACTGAATTATTTCAGTCAGTCGCTACAGATTAGTCACATTTTTTAAGGTAATTGTAATATTATCAATTCTATCATAGACCTGAATTTTATTGCAAAACATTATTATTATGAACACCGCCAGACCCAGGAGTCGTGAGAATTCTTTTATTCCTTTGTATCTTTAGTTCCTGAAGAAACATCTTGGAATGCTAGCCCCCGACGTTGAGATACAGGACGGGAAGGGTACAATTATACTGTCCAGCGAAGAGGGTGAAACAGATGAGGCTCTGCCCCGCTGTCTGTCAGAAATCGGGGTAGGACACGGAGTACAATTACGTGCTGATGATTTTCTGCAAAACTATGACATAATCATCAACATATTACACAAGTGAGCTCCCCTCATAGTTTTGAAAACATTAGGCGAATTCTCGAAAGGTGAATGATATAACTGCTTTGCATTTTCAGCACTGACTTGCCTGAAGAAAAACTCTTCCAAGTGAAAGACCAAACTGGTGAAATGGGACCAACAGAAGAAGAGACGTGCATTGGTGGTATTGCCTTTACTATTAACAGTATTGGATTCTCAATTTCAATTGCCACCTTTTGGCAAGAAGTTAAGGCGCTTAACAGTTCTACATATCACAGCATGCAATGACTGAAGTTTTGTCATAACACTGGCTGCGATATAGAAAAGTGGCTCTTGGCAACCCTGTTGTTTATTTGCTGCAGTGTGTTTTCATTTGAATGATTTCATTGGTTTCCTTCTTATTTAGATAATGAAGTGCCTGGACCTAGTGCAAACAATAATGACAATGACAATGACATAGAGATAGTTGAAATTTCAGAGTCCAGCAGTTCCAATGATGTCACCCAGGGTAAGAAGAGAAAAATGTCGTCTGAAAAAGAAACACAACAGGATGAAATACAGCAGAAAGCCAAACGTAGCAAACTATGCATTCAAGAGGTTGACGATGATATCGTAATGATCGATTAAAGACTTTCAATCAGCTCTTCTAATAACGGAATAAATTTTCATCCTTATCTAGTATTTCTCATTGGATAAATCAGCATCTAAAAACCTTTCTAAAAGTAGATAGAAGTAACAGCTATGTCAGAGTACTTAATTAGACTAAAGTTATGTTCACAGCACTAAGCAAGAAAACTGGATATTTACACAGGAGGTTGTCAGAACCATCTTTTTTTCTACTGAATCAATATATTAGTAATAGCCATATTTGCTTTTCACTAAAGAAATCTCTCAGTACTTCTGGTTAACTCCCAGGCCTTTGAAGCAGTTGTCAAGTCACAACCACTATAGCTGTATTGACAACACATTCTCGACACGAATTCCTGAAGACCTTTATTTTATTGTTGTGGGTACCCTTTCTACCAGTCGACCTGATATTGACTATTAGCTTACTACTTAGAGAGCATTCCTGACTTTGAAGCTTAGGATTTCAGTTCAACCTTAGAAAGTACCGTAAAGAAAGCATTAACTATTGTCTTTCGTTAATATTGTGTAGTATTGTTAAATGTTGGCGTGTTTGGTATATATTGGTATATGTCACTTAAGATTATAGTGCCGTGAGGCAATGCCGTATCGTTGAAGTTTGCAGCTAAATTTCTTTGTGTAAAATGAAGTAAGTCTGATATTTGCTAAAACTAGTGTAATGGTAAGATTTGTCGGCTATCGGATGCGATGAAAAACTCATCTGCGAGCAGAAACTAGTGCTGAATGTTTTAGTATGAATGACAATAAGTGCATTTATATCACATGATTATTATTTCAATGGCTGTAAGGAAGGTAGGTTGTTGGTCACAGTAAAACGAACTGCTAAGGTTGGGACTTTTCGAAGCAGGGAGCAGGGAAAATAAAATGGCGAAAAGCGTAAGCGATAGGGAAAACACCGCAAGGCGTGGGGAAAAACCAGTAGCATGGCCGATTGCTGAGAACGTCGAAATATTCATCCGCTCTTTAATACTTTTAAATTCAAAAAATGTCCGCTTAATGCTGATCCTTTAACTGGGATTTTTGTCCCTAGATATTATGAATTTGACAAATAGATTAATCTGTGGGAATTTATTCAAAAATATATGCCAGAAGCGTGTGTCTTCATAAGGAGATAATATAGGTGAATTTTCACGTCATGAAATAATACCACACCATCACGGAAAGTACTTAGTGAACCGAAGGAAAGGGTAATACGTCAGCAGATGTTGTTTTGAATGTCCTTTTTTTGGAAGCGTTTGATCATATTATTGTCATTTAGTTACTATCAGTAATAGTTTCATACACTCAAAGTCCCCTGTGATAATTCATTTTGCAGCATATTCATATTCGTGAGAGTATCGTGATTGTTGTTGTCAAAGGTCGAACGGCCGTGGTTACCTGGACAATGAACTTCCTTGTGGAATTGTTCAGTGTACAAATAGGGGTAGTCCTTGGTAATAGGTGAGAATTTACTATATGTCGTGGAGCTTGTAATTAGTAAATTTACATGTAAGAGTTATTTAAATTTTGATTGGCAGTTAAAATTAGAGAACCACTTCGATATGTAAGTAAGCATTGTGAGCATTCATTCAGAGAAAACAAGTGAAGAAATTTCATCAAGGACAGCAGTTCCATACTTTTTGCAAATGTTTATTCGAATTTATTTGCATTGCCTTGAGTGGGATTCAAACGAACACCTCTCTGAATCGCACACCAGCAGGTTGACTGAATAGGCCAATAGATCTTCCTAATAACAATTTTTCATTTAACTGTGCGTAAGATGCTGCGATAAGCTGCTGAAACAAGAGAGCTCCATCGTATGTCAAAAGTACAGTAAGTAATCTTTAGCCTGTAGAACAGTGGTTCCTAAACTATGGTACTTCCAGGTAGTAAGCGAGCAACTTCCGCACCCTGGTTTTCTTTGCTCATGCATTATTCTGGGATTAAACTAGTGTTTATGCGACCTGGCCTTCCGTTGTTAATTCAAATTCATGGAAAATTGTTAGGTGTAAACCCCCCAGAGCAAGCAATCGAGCAAGTCGAATTTCTTGGGCCCCAAAAATAAAAGCTATTTCAATAGCAATTTGTAGCCGGAATGAATAGTGGTAAATAACTTGCCTAGGTTCAAAATCTTCGAATCTCATTTATATGAAATAATACGTTCCCGCCTATTCATAATCTCATCTATAAGAGAGAATGCCTTTTCGCCTATTCGCAATCGCGTCTATAATACTGAACTACACCATACCATACTACTCAGCCTGCTATTGTATTGTGTCGTTGATGTAGTTATGTAAAAGCTCAGTAAAAGATTGTAACACTGTAAAAGACCCCCCGGTAGATAGCATTCACACAGATATACAGTTCCCAGCAGAAAAAGTTTGGGAACCACTGTTGTGGAACGACTACCGGTTCTGACGTTAGAATATTACACATGGAGTTTATTAGTTTAGTAGAGCGGTCCGACCGGAAACCTGGTTACATTAAGGTAGATAATGTGAGAAGATGTTACCTAACCTAATGTTTTTCGGAAAGGCCACTTCACTAAACTAATGCACCTAAAGTCTTACAGTACTGTGCCTTAGTTGGGCTCGCAGAGCAGAAATTCAGTTATTGCAATATACTGTTAAAGTTAAAATTAATATTCTCTTATACTCAATGTGACCTATTGGTTTGCAGTTCCACTGGAAAATTGATACTACCGTAATTAATACGTAAATAACACCGCCAACAATCCAACAGAACAAACAGAGTTATGGGTGATATGGATCCTTGCGAGTGTGTGTGCAGCCACCAGTGGGCTATGCGACGTCTTCTGTCAATTTTACGAGCTTCGCAGCAGTCCTGCACAGACAACGAATGCTTCGGTGAGATGCCTAACATGAACATGACTCCTCCCGACGAAAACTGGGGAATGTTCATGATGGTTATGGCATGGTTCGTCATGGCGATTTTGCTCTTCATGCTGCGACCTGGGAGTCTGAGGGGACAGCCCGGAGCCAAACCGAGGAACGACTCTGCTGGAGGACCGCCGCCGCCTGATGTTCCTCCTGTACAGTAGAATGGACCGCCGAAATGTTCAACCATGTCTGATGCCTTGATACATGTTTAATATTAATATACATTTATACACAAAACTTTGATGTTTTGCTCACAGTAAATATATGATAAATTAATAATTATGTCATAATATAATCTATATATATCGGGATTATAGTACTACAGTATAATGTTATGATATTATCTCTTCCTGATAAATTGTTCATGACTTCAATTCAAGGCATCATTATTTCATTTCCGGTCTGATCCGTTATTTGTCGCATTCTTTTCGACCTTTGCTAGATAATACAAAATAATAGTGCAATATTGTAATGACCTTTATATACTCCAATCCCTCTTACGATAACTTTATTATCGTCGAGTGAGGCGCACTTTATCCAGGTGAAGCTTAAACCAATACCTGGCTGTATAGCAATCCAACTCTAAATAATAATGTACTTATGCGTGATCGATTGTTAAATGAAAATTCTGTCATATAAAACTTTTCAAAATGACTTTTACTGTAATTAGGAGTGCGTTTTATAGTCGTACTAGATTTGAGAATTTGCGCCTCCACTCTACGAAAGAATGCAAGTGGAAACTGTATATTTTTCGACAATTTGGTGCGAACCAGTTAATAGTAAATATATGAAATATATAGTACCCCATTTTATTATATTGTATTCAGATTTATTATTCCATTCCATTTTCTGTGGGTTACGAGGTATTCAATAATTTGGTTATTCGGGAGGGAGTAGGTGTATTTATGTGAATCCATCCACTCGTATGTAATTTAGTGAACTATGTATTGGAAAATTCCCCTTTCTCTTAGCATTGAGCTTTACCATGCTTCCATAGTATAGTGACTGTATTCTTCTCTGTCATGTATGTATTCCTGAATTTCATGTACATTTCTTTATTATGTATATTGCTATAGATCTATACTCTTATTATTTTTGCATAGTACAATGGAACCTCGGTTTTCATCATTGTTGGTCCCTCTTTGATGAAAAAAACTACTCTGGTTTTCGTACGAAATTTTGGTGTGTGTGGAAAATATCGCTTTTGTTCTCACGATCAAATTAAAGTTGACAACCGAGGTTCCACTGTACTTCTTAGTGGTAGTAGCACTGGTTCTTTATTCACCTAATTTCCATTTTTTCTAATAGTAATATGCGACAATTTAAAACAACCTGAAAATGCCTTAGATACTAATAAACTGCTTTTTTTGGTGTAGATTTTAAACTTATGATGTTATCTGCTACTTCTGCTGCGTCAGTAACCCATTTCAAGGAGCCACCTAGAATTCCCAGTAATTCACCTCTGGAGCTTACAGCCAAAGATGGGCTCTTCATTGCGACGGAGTGTCATCTAGCATCATTGCCTGATGAAGATGGAGACACGTGAGTTATCCATGTATTTATTTGCTTATTTATCAGAGAAGTTTTTATATTACGCAATTCACCCCCGTTTGCGAGTTTTCCTGCATTTCTTTCACTTTCATATTTACTTTCATTTCTCTGAATAACATTTAACGCTCAGTGATGTTGCCAAAACATATATAGTTTCCAATTGTATCTCCATTTATAACAATGATTTTCATGTTCACACTCTTTACTTCAGGCCGCTGCATTTGGCAGTCGTACAAAAGGATTCAGATGCTTGCCAAAAAATATTAGAATTACTTACAATATCAGGGAAATCCTGCGACATTTATAACAATCTGTTACAAGTGAGGCGAATGCGATTTAACATACAATACCAGTAAGACTGTCATTAACCTGGAATTCATTTCTGATCAGACTCCGCTGCATATCGCAGTAATAACCAATCAGGCAGACGTTGTCAACCTTCTAGTGAACCATGGGGCTAGTCCACAAAAACCTGACCGTTATGGATCATCCGGTTACCATCTCTGCGCTAAGTATAATTCGACCGAAAGTTTGATCAAAATCCTTCAACACTGCGATCCGAAGAAAGCGGACTTGAACATGCGTGACTACGAAGGTTAGCTATTTTTTCAGTAATTAAGAGAATATTAATTTACTCACTATATTTGAAGAAATTATCCCGTTAAGCTGTGTATGGTGTACATATGTACATAGCTGAAGTTTAGAATTGCAATGAAAATATTCCTTGTTGTTATTATAATTTAGGACTTACTGCACTTCATATTGCTGTCTTGAATAATTCTGTCTCCACGTTCAAAGTCCTTGTCGCAAACGGATCAGACATTGATTCCAAGGTAACAAGCACAATCTTGGATTTTTTTTCTGATTTGATCCGACTATATTGGAATTTATTTGTAGGACAATAAAGGTGGTCGAACCCCACTGGTCTATGCCATTGAGATGAATCACAAAAAGATGGTGGAAATGCTGCTAGAGGTATTTTGGGCTTTATGTTATACTTACATCCATTCCAATTTCCATACATACTAATTAAATGTGGATTATAGACTCAAAATTATACTTAAATATCTGATAGTCCTTGAATGTTTAAATGTATGATCAAATATTTGAATATTTGAAGGAAATATTCTGATGGAAATACCATAATGCCTACTAGGTGTACATAATGTCTGTGGTAGGTATTAATATAAAGCAGATGAAACAGGAAATGAAATTCCCTTGTTGACATACTGTGCATTGTTTTGCATGTAATTCCCTTATTAGTGTGCTAGAGGCTTTGTCGTCATACCCCCAGGATATACAAGTGTCATAGAACTATCTATATCTGATTCAGAAATTCTTCACGGGTGCTTGAGCTATATGCTATTAATAACTTGCCTTCAGAACGTTGATAACAGGTTGACCTCTGAAAAATCCTTTTTTAATAAACAGTGTAAACTTTAGAGGATAATATGAACATGAATAAGGTTTGGGAAATAACCGATCCTTCATCTAAACATAGGATAATTCATTAGTTTTATACCAGCCTACTCCTTATTGTGCAAGTTTCTTGAATCAACTTTCTCCTTATTTCGAACCTTGCTATAGTAGGTAAATCGTTTACTGAGGATTATATGCCAATATCTGGCCAAAAATTTCCAACCGTTTACTTAAACCAAATCATTTATTGATACGCGTTGGTGAGGTTAGTATCTCCTTCCAATAATATTTTGTTTATGATCTTGAAATCCCCTAATTGAAGAGAATTGATTTTTTCCTAATTGTTTTTATCCCACATTGTTATGTCTGGCGGATTCTTTGCTATTAATACAGCACTGATACTTCTTCTCTTTCGGGAAACCACAGAAGTGTACACTGGCAAAAACAAAATGATATATTGTAAATTTGAACATATTTTGAAATGCCTGATTGATATCATCAACGATGAACTAGTGGGTATTATTATCACTCTAACTCAACTGCTATATTTTAGTGTGATGCATCCGTTAGTCAGCAGACCTACAGTGGCGATACCGCACTCCACATTGCTAGCGGCCGTGGACTGCAAGACGTAGTACGTTTACTTTTGAGAAGAGGTGCTGACGCCACAATGAAAAATACTCACTGCGAGACTCCTATGTCACTTGCCACCTCTCCATCGGTATGCAATTAGATGGTTTGTTATAAATATACTTATACAATTGAAGCACAGACCAAACTTCAGCTCCTATAAAAGCAATAAAAGCATTTCTATAGAGTAATGTGTGTAATTCAACATAAAACCATACAGAATAATGCATTGCAAAAGAACACACACACAATAACTTGTGTGATATCTCTGCTTAATGTTATTTGTAGCAATACAACATTATTGTTAAATTGAATTGATGAATTTTACCCCACTAGGTTTCCAGTATGCTACGTTCTCAGTATAAGATGTCCAGTTCTCCTGAACGCAAATCTGCACTCACCACCGCAGACAAACAATACGCTTCATACGTGGCAAGGAACACGGCCGTCCCGATTCCGCCGGACCTGCTCCGAAGCATTAATCAACCGCTGGATAGCAAAGGTACTTTTCACATGACCATATTTTACATTACCTTGAATTTTATGTCACACCATTGTTTTTTTATGACCAGATTTTATATAAGAGGAAACACAGTTTGTTAGACTTGAATAGAATGCTTGCATCAACTCAGTCATAATCGACTAAAAACTAGAAACTTCTATTGAGATACAATGTATTTTAGCATCCCAGGACCTAATGTTTTTTCACAATGCAAGAAATTCGGGGTATAAACAAATTCAATGATTAATATCATGCCTTCTGAAGTGCCATTTGTTTCAAATAGAAAAAGAAAATATATGATATGATATGTGATGATTTATTTTTAAATTATTCGTATGTTAGGTGTTTGTTTAATTCAAATTGAATGCAGCCAGGTAACTAAAAATCATTTCATTTCTACATTGGTATTCCCATATTGCCGGAATCACTCTTATGTACGCCAAAAATAGAAGTGTATTTTGCCTTGGGGAACAATAACGATAGTTTGTATTCTATATGATAGTATCTACGCATATAGTACTCCTGCTATGTGGATGTCGTGTACTGTTTGGCAAGGCGAAGGATATCATAATGTGGTTATATGAACCGTATCTCATAATTTATTAGGTCTATTGCTTGATAACAATAAGTTCCCTCAACACCTCCTCATGTTCACTTCAATAACAAAATTATGTAAATCTAACGCTGCATAGCATTTGACATATCAATGATAGAAAACAGATGCAGCATGATTTGCTGGTCCTAAACTTCAGCAGATTGTGCATGTAATTCATAGAGAACGGCTACCCAGGTCACGGAAATGCCGAAGCTGATATCAATCAGTTGAATTTAAACTCAGTTGCTTATTTAGATAATATTGTTGGTCCAACAGAAAGGTCAGACAGAGACGTTCCCGATCACGGGACAGGAAACGGAAAAAAGCGCGGTAGAAAGTTGAAGTCCGAAGATATGGTTGCTGATAGGTACGATGTTGAGGTTTTTCTTCAATTCTATTTCTACATAGCATACATGGACTTCTTTGTGTGCAATATATCGAGGAATTCATAATACATGCTAAAAATGTCATATTCTATTTAGCAGCGACACGATACCCATGAAACGAATGGCGATAGCTGATCCTCATATGTTCGCCAGCAACTCAAGTAAAGGTTATTTTATTTGATGAATAATACCTATTCATAATTACCTATTTTAGAATAAACCTATGCTATGAAAACCTATATGACTGTAGTATCCTAAAAAATAGATTTTAATTTACTCTTATCTTATTTCCTGTATAGATGCAGTGCCCATCATTGTTTCAGTTTCGCCTATGCCTGCCAGTCCATCGAAAAGCTTGCAGTCAAATTTCAGTCAAGCCAGTACATCTATGAAACTTGATTTGAAGAAATCCAGTAAATTATTTCGATTCAGAATATCTACAATATATTTCTAAGTTTGGAATATCCGAAATAAATCTATTTTCACCTCTAATTTCAGTGCTACCTCCACCACCTCCAGTGTATGTACCGAAATTAGGATCCAGACCTACCTCCGTCGATGATTTTAAACTTAGTGAACAAAGAATTCAATATAGGGTGAGTTAGAACTTTCAACATTCAACATTCAACATTCAACATTCAACAAGTGTTTTTTTTTATTTCCACAATAATTTCTTATCAAGAAGCAGTAATAAAGTAAAAAGGTGGAGGAATTGTTATCTTTGAATAAGAGAAATTCATTATTGATGACATATATTCAATCTTCTACAATCTACAGGATGCGGTTCAATGAGGAATCAAGGATCCCATTAAGGGGTCAATGATCTAAAAAGTTTGCCGTTCCGTAGATTAAAGGGACTAATCTATAACGTGACATGAAATATAATATACATGCACTCGTTCATATACTTGAGCTTTTTATTGATAGTAGCACTGCTGGACCCATAGAACAATTTCTTCCAAACTATAATTCGAAAAGGAGGAACGAAAACAACACAATTTTTGTAATAGTTTTATGGCGTATTTACCGACAAATTCGAGTCGTTATCAGTTGCGGAATAAGGAGGCCGAGTGTGATCCATTATTACGCACAGTATACCATAATTTAGCCTGTTATATGTCCTCCTATATACTAACTGTCCCAAGTATTTTCTTCTTCTTGAATGTACTACAATTGTGAATTTCTATCAACAGATAGTCAATTAATTTAAATGATACCTCCAATCAGTTTAATCAATATATATATATATTATTTTAAATAATAGAATGTCATGGATGCCAGGAATGTGGCCATCGTTTCACATTTGACGAGACTGGGTAAGCCAACTATTATGTATCTTTAGTGATCTAGTACCTATGTAACAGCATAATAGTAATGAAATAATATAATTAGGAATGCCCAGAATTAGAGTTGCCACTCTTGACATTCAGAAAATGTTGCGAAGACCCGCTCAAGGTTCTCTAAGAAAACCATTTTATAAAAAACAGAGTAACTTTTCATTTAATACCACATTTTCAGCATGGTATTTTCTCTATTTTTTAAATTTGCCACCACCAAGTGATTAGCTCACCACAGACGACGCTGCGAGCCGAGCCACTCGCAAATCGTATCTCTAAACAACAATAGTGCTTGTGAAATGTTGTTTTCCCCAGGCTAATTATATTTGAGGCTAGCTGCATTCATATTTAGTTTTTGTTTTATTTGAAAAACATGTTTTTGGGAGGTGTTATAAAGGTTTTTCAATCCAGCAAAACGGATGATCCGGCATGGTCCCGAAACCAAGGATGCCATTAGTGGTGGTCAATTGTATTGGATAAATAAGTGCCTGGAAGTAATTTCACTTAACTGTGAGAAAATCGTGTTATTTTTCTTCTGAAAGTTGCGGTTCAGAGAAAAGAATATAAAATGTTGAAAATTGACCTGCAGCATATATATATATAGATGTGTGTGTAGCTCGCATTATTTCTGTTTCATTCACGTTATCTATATATTAACAGATGAAGTAAAAAAGGAAGTTGAAGAGCAAGATGAGGAGGTAGTATTATAATGATGATATCATCGATATCATGTAATTTTGAAATCTAAAATCTTTTCCACATTCCTACAGGTTGTTGTTGCCGAAGAAGTTGAAGTATCTGCAGAGGAAATTATTCCTGTGGACTCAGGTAATTTATCTACTACTATTATAAAGTTATTATCTAAATTGAGGTCTTCAGTACTTTTTTGGTCAAGTTCAGTGAAACAGTAAGATTTCCTTTTGTAATATCATAAGTTTAATAAAGTGGAGACTCAAACATTTTCAAATGGAGTGAGAAGATTGTGAAACTCCTCTCGCCATGAGAAGGACAAAAGAATTGCCTTTAAAATCAAGGCTAATAATAATGTCTCGCTTTTAAAACTGTGCGAGGCAGTCTGGGTATATTGCCTGTAAGTTTTAAAACTTAGATATACTACTACAAGACTTGGATTTAATACTGCTCGGAGGGCATTATATCTGATTCAAAATTGAAGGACAATACCAAGGGAAAACAGAATAAAATATTCAATTTTGTTTGCAGATGATGTTTCCTCAAACACGAATGAAAAAACTTCAGATTCTCGCCAAAGCGTTATTGTTGATGACAGTTCCTACGGTACATTTTTTTAGTCTTCAGTATGCCCTGTGATGACTATATCTGCGGTTATAATTAGAGTTAGGAAAGTACCTCATGTACAATGAGATTTTGATGTAGGTTCATTGCTTTTCGGTCAGAATATTGTGATCAACGCGGTATTGTTTTAGTTTCATCCTTTGGACATAATTATTTTTAGCTCAAGTATTCAACAGCCAATGGTTTTTGATACAATGAAAAAATGTAAACTAAGCGATACTTTGATGATATCAACGGAAAAGAATTAGTTAACTAGGAGGATAATTTTAGTTAACTTTTCATTCATCCTGATCAATCATCAATGACATCGGATCAATGTGGCGTTTCCGGGACAACATATCTAATCCTAAGGACTTCCATCAGTTTTAATACCATATTAACTATGACTCACAGATGCCGCTTTAACTTTTGCAGACAAGAAGTCAAATCTGAACATTGATGCGACGACTAAGTTCATGCAGAACTTGGCGAAAAACCTTACCAGGAGCAGCACATTCCCAACCAGCATTTTGGAATGTTCCGCATTGAAAATCAACTCGAGCAATGTTATCGTTCAAAAACAACCACAGGTTGGAAATAGTTTGATTATCGATCCACTGATTTCATTCATCTGTTCATTTTATCGATCTATTTATATATCTTTTTTAGCTGACATGAAATATTAATGTAAAAGCGTTAATTTAGGTTAAAAATCTTACTCAATTTTAAAAACAGATCTTTGACCCCAATTACTATAATTTGATATGACTTGGCTGTACAGGAATGAAGCGCCAGTCTACAAGTGCTATGTTGTCACATGTGCTACTTACACAACAACTGTCCACTTATCACCTGTAATGCTCATAAGTGTTATTGTTTAAAGTTGGAATTTTTTTTAAATTACGATTTAAGGATGATATAAGTCATATTATATATAAATTGTACATTTATGTAAGTCTTAGCCTAAAACTCCAAGCTCCATGTATATATAATCTCAAAATCTAATCAATAATATGCGAGATACATTTTAAAAGTATTGCTACTGATTTTTTAGTTTATATTGATGTTACATTTTATATAAGATCGATATTGCCACCGCCCTATCTTCGACCGAATACGATCTCAGCCCAAGTTACAGAAGCTTTACACCAAGCGCATCACCTAGTTCCTTTCCAATGATGCAGTACAATCTGTCAAAGTCAAAAGTAAGCCACACATATATTGGATCATCAATATTTTAAAATACAAGCTTAGCATATGAACATCCAAGTAGTATCCAATCGAAAAATATAACGATGAAATTTGCTTTTAAGTCTGTTCCCAACAGCCCTCAGCCTTCTGAAGCAAATCTTTACCAGCTTGCAAGAGAGGGACTGGCTGTAGCTGCCATGTCGAAGAACACTTATTCATTGCAGTCAGTGCCAAGGAACTTGCCCATTACCAATTACTTGAAATCTCGACCTTCAAGACAAGTATGCAAAACTAAGAAATAAACCTTAGCTTAGGGGTAAAGAAAGTGATCTGATCTATATCAAAATGTTGATAAGATTGGGGGTTAATTAGAGATAAGCTATGATAAGGACTATTTCGTTACCGTTTTTTTAACGGAACTTTTCGTGTTGTCATATTTGCCTGGCAGTGAGGACATTGTGTTGGATTGGATAGGTATTTTTCATGTAGTGTATTATAGGATCGAGTTGTTGTCAAACCTTATACCAAACTAACTTCAACAACGAATACTTTATATATTTATGAGATGATAGAATTGAAGGAAGAAGGTTGATAAAAATACATTTCAATCTTTCAGAAATCCAATGTGAAATTTCTACTAATCTCTTTGTTTTGTTTAATCACGAATCATGAGGCTATTCTTATCTTGTAGGCAAAAATCAGAGCTGGTACTGAAGAATTGCAAAACCTAGCACTTCAGGGACTGGCTGTTGCAGCAATGAATGGTAAGTTTCATTGGACTTTCGAATAATTGTTGGAATTAATTCATGAGTCAAGTTGAGTCATTACTCGTTTGAGTTTCAAATCATGTCCTGATTCAAATCATTAGAAGTCACTAAATGAGGTCAGTCAAGTCTACTAAAGTCACATCGAGCCGTGAGAATGTGCAACTGTATTGAATGCAACACTACCTTTTGTAAATCAATGCCTAAATAACTGTAAATATACTCCTTTAGGAAAGTAACAGATTATTGAGGGTTTTTTTGCATCGTAATTTTTTCTCTTGCTCATAAAGTATTACTCAACTCTCTCAGCAGCGAATTCGAACGACAAAAAGGGTTCCAAACTGAACAAATCAAGGAACCACAATTCCTACGACGATTCAGATCCATACAAATCCAACATGACGACAATTCCACCTCACCTTTCGAAAATTTTGGAGCCCCCGAAAGAAGGATCTCAGCCACCGCCCCAGTTCCACCGATCATTCTCTACCCCTATTAAATCCGAAATAACGAGCGAGCAAGCGGAGCTTGTCAATAACAGACCTGAAACAGACAACAGTCTAACTTCGTCAAACGCCCTGCTGGTGCTCGCTCACGCCAACGCACGAAAAATGAACGTAGGCCAAGCTGTGTCGGCCGTTTCCATGGCAAAAGCTCATAATACAGCAGGGAACGCGAAGCAGAATGTAATGCCAATCGGCGCCACGTCATTAGGTGACGTCTCTGAGAGCACAAAGCTCAATTTAAGGCAGGCAATCATGGTCAAAAACACCTCCACGTCGCCACGCGACAAAATCGTGAAAAGCGACGAGATGAGAATTTTGGAACCTAAAGTGGAAATTGGTCATATTCCATTCAAGTTGATACCTCACAATATGAGCAGATCGTGTTCTCTACCGTCTTCTCCGATGATCAAAATTGATAAACCAAGCAGTGCTGCATTGAGTGAGTATTTTGTAATAAAAATGCAAACTATCTGGGATGTTCAATCACAGAATGACAGAACCAAATCTCATTTAATTGATATGTACTTCATCTATATATAATTAAAATTTGGCAGTTCCAAGTCTCGAGTCATCTTATGAGTTTCTGTAATAGTATAAATAATAGTACACAGTGATCCAAGTTTACCAGCTTGGAGGGGGGGTGGTCAAAAAAAGTCTTTTTTGAAGTTGGGATGCAAATACTTTGAATATTTAGGTCAAATTCGGAGAAATTTTAGGATAATTGATAATTGAGAGGTCATTGAATGCACCTCCCTCCGACCTCCCGATACGTTAATTTCAATCGTCAACTAATGAACCATTGCTTTCTCAGTTGCAGCATGCAAGATTTTGGTATACTGGAACATTAGTTGTGAAAACAGCTTGTCATACCTTTGTATCAAACAGTTTGGTTGGTTAAAGACATCTCACGTAGATGAATTGAAAATTTGAAATCGAATATTTTCAGCAATTTCTAATTACATTTTTATTCAGATTCTTCAATCAAGTCATCTGCTGCTCCTCCAATGACTGTTACAGCCATTTCAGCTGCTTCCAGTCCCACACCAGCTGCAGAAAAGAGCATATCAAAAACAAAGAAAATGATCAATGTCGCGATACCTAGAACAAATATCAGTGGCATCAAAAATACGAAAAGAACTGTTATTGTGCCCCAATCCAACGTTTCCCCGAGTCCTACCAATCTCGTGATGAATGATGTAAAGAGTTTTGTCAACACAAAATCAAAAACAGAGGACGACATGGAGAGCGATGATGCACCGATGACCTCTGTGACTCCTAGTTCTCCGTCGACCGACAACATGGAAGTGGAGACTGTATCAGAAACGGAAGGAGGAACAAATGATCTTCTTGAACAGGAGAACATTTTCGAAAATCCATCTTCTGAATCTTCAAAGAATGGTTTAATTGAAAAAGACGATGCAGGTACGGAAAAATTATCGCAAGTCCCCGTGCCGCTATCAAAAAAGCGAGAGCCATCCCCCGTGTATGAAGATAAAATAGATAGCAAACCCGAAAGCGGCTTTGGTGATACGGACAAAGTTTTATCAGAACAAACTATGGAGAGAGAGAACACAGAAGGAAAGGATAATATTACTGCATTCAATTTGAAAATGGAAAAACCTGATGTCATTGTCGATTCCTTTGCATCTGTTTCTTCCACTCAACAACCTGCTGCTATTACTGAAAGCCAATGCTTGATGACAACAGCGACATCATTTGGTACAAGTTTTCATATTACCGCTAGTCCTTCAACTCAAGCTTACAGCCAGACTGTTCAGACCATTACAGTAGGACAGCCACCTAGCACCAGTTCGTTTTTCCCACACCACCTGGCATATGCTAATTTCGGTAAAGAGTACATACCCGTCCTCATGCCTGTCGGTGCCCATCACGGGATGCCTGCCTCGATGGCCATGCCACGGTATGCCTTGCCGATGCACAAACCTGGAGAACTGCATCCCTCACGGGTAGAGATGGCTAACGGTTCCCGGGACCCCTCCCCCGTCGTTATGCCAGGGCGACTACCCTTCGACAGCATTTATCAAATCCCGGCATCCTCACAGAGTTTACTACTGAATAGCCAGCAACCGAACGCAAACATGCTACAATTTGCATCCCAGTACTACATGCACAATCCAATGCAGTATGAATTAATGCAACAGGAATACATGAAAAATGCATTTCTCTGTCAACAAAAGTAAGCTTTCTATATAAGTCCAATTACTGTAATTCTAGTTCGGATATAGGTCAAATCAATGAGACCGCTTGAGCCTTGTGCTTCAGCTGACAAAGTATTTATTTAATTGAAACTTACTTTGCAGTTGCACTCAATACTCAATATTTTTGCATCCTATTACTCTACTCTATTTTATTTTACTCTGTAATTTAGTATTATTCCACTATAAGATCTACCTTTTTCTCTACTAGTTTTTTAATGCAAAATAAAGTTTTGGCTGTACAATCGGGTCAAAATGTTGTACCACAAACTGCTCCTGCAACACAAACAACCAATTCAATTTCTAAACCGGTGGCTACGGTCACTGCTGTACCGGTACAAAGATCTCCACAAGAGGTGAGATAGAAACTATTGTCGTTTATTGTCGTTGTGATATATAAGGGAAATCCTAAAAAATCTAACAATGACCTTATTCCCTATCTTCACTTTGGAAATTCAGGAAACTTCAAATACAGAAGAGCAGCCATTGAATTTGAGCAAAAGGAATGACAAACCTTTAAATCTGATGAAGAATGATCGTTCCTCATCGAATAAAGGTGCCGGTTCCTCAATATCCTACACCAAGGTAGCTACAGTCGATTCACCCAAGTCGATTGAATCTTCCTCCGCCACATGTCGAAGTTCAGTCATCAAAGTGGTTTCATCAGTGGCTAACGATAATTCAAATTTCTCACAGACAGTAAGTCCGTAACCTTAATAAATTTCAGGAATTCCTTTTTAAAATACTGCATGGTCTAGCTTGATAACAGTTGGATTGTTAACAGTTTTAATTTAGTATATTATTCCGATCTTGTGATGTAGCTTTAGAACTTGGACGGATTGTTTTATTTTTGTTTCAATCTTGTTAGCATTCAGAAACTATTGCTGGAGGATCACAGCATCTCATGACAATTGCAAATCCTACATTGACAACCACAATGTCTGCATTAGATAACCAGATGAGTGCTGGCATCATGATGCCCCCTCCACTGGTCGTACCCGGTCCAATACATCCGTCAGGACCGGCACCGTCTCTCGCTTCTCTTCCCCTTCCCCCTATCCACTATGTGAACGGTATGTCGTTTTTGGTTCGGTATTCACACCCATTGCAGTGAGATAGAAGCAAATACAGTACAGTATTTGAGTCTCCAAGGTTCACATAAGAGTTGATGAACTAAATTGGCTTGAATTTTGTTCCGTTTTGGAAGTTGAATATTTTGAATTTCTATTCATATGATCATATTATCCCTCTTGAGAATTTTTCTAGCTAAACATGTTCAGAGCTAAATACTTGAGAGAGATTTCACTAGCTGCTAATAATTTGTAGTGCATTCTCTCAGCATCCCATAGCTTGAGCAAGCTAGAATGAGCTAAATGTCGTAGCAGAATAATATTCACAGGAAAGTGTTCAAAGTTTAAGATATTTCAGGATTAAAATCGGGGAACAGTAGCGTACCTCAGGTATGGTATATACGGATTGTGAAATATTTTTTGTGATTTTTATGTAGTTCCATAATTGGTTAATGAAAGATTATGAGGCTTGACTTGTATTTTTTAGTTGATAATTATGGTAAAGTTATCTGTTAAAGATGGGTGATGCTTGTGGCGCAATTTCAGGTCTTGTCTTTGGTGTTCTTTTCTGTAGGTACGGTACTTTTAGGAATGTGAGTATATTCGGGCTAATAATATTTGTAGTTACCTGTTATGCCAAGGGCTTCTGAAATGTTTTCCTCTGACAATATATTGCATTCCTTTGCCATGTCCAGCAGTGTTTGCGTACCGTTTGTAAATATTGTAGTCTAGGACTGAATAACATGGAACAGATAACAGTAATGTAGTATTCGTTTTTTAACTTCCTTGAATGTAATGTTTTTTGTATTATGAGATGGACGAGTATGACCCTTTGCAACAAGTAACTCAATTCTAGAGACAGTTTTCAATATACATATGGTAATTTGCAATACTAGAAATTCCCTGGTTATGCTCATGTGGAATGGCTAGTTTCAAGACTTCTAGATTATTGGTATGAATATTACTAGACATTACAATTGTAATATATTTTGCATACACTACCCTCACCGAAACCCTAGTGTAGGGCTATCCTTACTTGGATACCAACAATGCAACTGTTTTCCCATTCAAAGCAATTCCCATAACTCTTTTATTGCAGTTAGCGATATTATTAATACAAGTAGTGGTATTCTCAGCTTGTATCCATTTTTATTTCGACCATTTCATAGTTACAGCAAAACTTTCTCAACAGCAAACGTAAGCATGTTAGATTATACTTTAATACCATGACCACCTCTTCTCGTAATTAACATTGTTGCAAGGTTTATATCAGTGTTGTTGACACCCTATAAAAAGCCTGTGAATCTCAAGGTGACGAGATGGGGAAAGGAGAAAGGCAAGTTATAAGTGTACTGCAATGGACAATTCTTGTGAGAGCAAGGAAAATTCTGTAGAAATTTCATTGATCCATTTGTCAATATGAATGTTCATTCTTGTAGTCTTTGGTACTCGGTATATCGAAAAGTTTTGTATATAATAGTTATACTTTGTCGGTGCTACATTATCTAACTCCAACAACAGCTGCGTGTCATTGAACTTGTGTCAAATGATGCTGACGTGACCTACCTACCTCATAGTTTCAGCCAAAAATTGACATTAAAGAGAGTTTATTATTAATGTGTGAATTGGACAACAATTATTTTTCTTTTATGTACGATGATATATGAATAGTTTATCTAAGGATCACATTTTTCAAATGATTTTTTCTTCTTGAAGACTCGTCCCAAGGATAAATTTCGCGGAAGCAATGCAGTCTGTGTAACTCCCTATCCCTTACGTCGAATGTCACATAATCAGACGCCATTCTAAACCCAAGCCCAAAGCCATGACCCAAATAAGCAATGAAAAAAAATAGAACACTAGCTTGTGGAAATTCTTCCATGCAAATATTTCACAACAAAATCTTTCTGACATTTCTTCCGTGACTTTTATATCTGTCACCCTCCAATATCTTCAGAAGTTCAATTACTAAGGGTAAATGGGATTACCAAACTGCCATGTGTACGGGTGAGAGGCGAGAGAACAACAATAAACCTCACAAAAGGCAGAGTACATGATTTTCCTGGATAAGTTGTCCAGCTAAAATTTTATCATATATAGTTAAATGATATCCAATATTTTTGAGTAGATATTTTGCCTGACACCCAGGTTTTTTTTAATGTATTGCGTGTTTTCTTTGATTACCAATTCACAAAATTGTTGTAATTTCTGTGTAGTAGGTTTTTTAATAAGCTTGTAAATTTTAGCTGATGTATGATAATGCTCATAATATGATTAACACAAATCTATTAAGGGAATAACTCGCAATTAAACACTAGTCCCAAGATTATTCTTAATATTATAATGTTTAGAATAACATACTGTAAAATACCAGGACGGGCTTATTGGCTGCTTTTCCATCCATGGTATTCATCGCCCTACCTACTTTTTCTGGAGTTGCATTTATGAAATCTCAGGGTTGAAATAATAACATGTGTCATATAATCCCATTACACTACTAGTTGTGTTGCCTTTCACAAGTTTATTGATCTCACTCGTCTTTTATTATAAAATATTATATGTGTTTTCGTTCAACAAATGTAAAAAATGGCACCGAAACTTAGATGTTTGTTTTTTTCATAATTGTCTATTCCTCAAACTATTTTTTTGGTTTGTTATTAAATTACTCACAGTTATACAGGCTAGAATGGTCTATTGAATCCAGAGTATATCCTTTAATTACAAATAGTACAAATCTTTGGAATACAAGTTCAAATATTACTAGTATTATTATATCTGCCATTTTTGTACTTTTAAAAAATGAATTAAGATCATCGAAGTTTATCAAGAGTTGGTTTTCAATTATCCATATATGTTTCATTTTTCTTCTATGT
The DNA here is from genome assembly GCA_013436055.1 of Halocynthia roretzi. Lineage (NCBI taxonomy): Eukaryota > Metazoa > Chordata > Ascidiacea > Stolidobranchia > Pyuridae > Halocynthia > Halocynthia roretzi. The sequence goes on from QRAM01000338.1 coordinate 72,904, forward strand.
CAATGCACCATAATTTCATGGATCCAACCAACAAGATTTTTAAGTTTAGCTTGTGGAGGACCTTGTGTTCATTACTGTTAACCTGGAAGCATGAGGACAAAGAAAATTAGGGTTTTGGGAACGCTGAGTGCTGTATGTGATGCGCAACATCATCGTTATAGCTGACTTGCCTGCTGTACCTAGATCAGACATTTAGTTACAGCAGAAATTGTATGTTATATTCGAAACAAAGGTTTATTGAATATATATTTGTCCAATATAAGAAGTTTGATAGGTGCATTGAAGTTTGGAGAGAATTCTAAACATGAGCATTACATACCGAATTTTGTATGCTGTTTGAGTGTGAAAGCATATGTATGGAAAAAACAAATGCTAATATTTACATTACAATAATGCACTTGGAATATAATAAAGCATTCAATTTTTTAAGAAAACTGACATTACTTTGAATTAAATGCAAGAACTCTTACGGGACTAAATTCATGGTAAAGTGTGAAACGTATATACAAACTTACTGATATCAAAAGTCCTTCATAGTCAGCAGTCTAAATATTATCGTTTCCGTATTTTTGCTAAGAAAACTCTAAACTTTTGCACAGCGATAGCAGGATTATGTTTCATGAATCGATATTTTCACGATCGTTTCTAATAATTCACATAAAATTCTACCAATATTATATGTTGATTGAAATTGCTGAAATCTCTTAATGAAATCAAATGAAAATCATGTAATATTGCAAGTAGAATTAGACTAAGATAGGTGAATTGTGATATCTTTGCATCATATGGCTATAAATATACAACGAAGGATTAGGAAAATACTACGAAAAAAAAATCAAAAGTCTAGGTTCAAAAACCATACAGGAAATTCAGTTCCTCTGTTTCCTTAACATGATATGTTGATTCAGGACTCCCGCAATGACCAAAGCCTGTAACGAAGAAGGATTGCATTGTATCTCTATAATAGGAAAGTTTAGTAGAAAGATACATTGCTCTGTGGCACTCAAAAGGTTTATGTTCCTAAACAAGTGGGAGTTTGTTTTATGATATATTGTACAGTAATAATTTTCTTTCTACTTCTAAAGTACCTTCTTCGTTCTAAGTTTCAAAATTCTTTTTTCTTCATCTGTAAATTTGACTGTTATCTCACAGATAAGAGATTTGGATGCATCAGTGTAAACATTGACGCCTTGAATATTCATAAGATCGTACTCAGTCTCTACAAACTAAAGAAAATATAACAGGATCATGATTATTTCAAAACAAAGTAGCTTTGGATATTCTCACTCACCATTGGTTCAGCCCTAATGAAAGCCAGTCCAGAAATATTAACACATAAGATCTTCGATTCTACTTCACCACGAGAATTTTCATACTAGAAAAAGGTACACCATTCAATTTAAAGTAATTGTAAGGTTTTATTCTATCTAAAATTTAATGCTATAAATTTTTTCATGGATACAGGAATAAAAAATTTGGAATGTAAATTGTATGATTATGAAAATTGACTTGAAAAATATCACAATATTCAAGTTAATTGATTGAGAAAGATTGTCTTGTTTGTTCTTCATTGCGATGACACAGGGAGACAGAAAAGTAGAGAAAAATAAATAAACGTGGAACGAAAACAGGTGGAAAATGAGGAAATATTTGGGACAAAATCTATCGGGTAAGTTATATTTTGGGGATTGTTCCCCCCTAACAAAAGTTTATTTCTGTATCAACTAAATTGATCCATACCTCAACATTGAAAAAAGAACCTCCACACATCTTTCTGTTGCTCAGCATTGCTAAAACTTCGCCTCTTGCCTGATGAGCTGTCTGCGTTTGTATTGATGTGAACTGGTTGTGTGTCAAATCACGCCATTTGCCCTGGTTCTGGTGCGCACGTACTTGTTGCGGAATCAAGTTAAGGACTTCTTCCCTAAAGTTATCAACAGTTAATAAGTTTTTATTTGAACACATGGAAGACCGTATTCTAATGTTTCCACATAGCAGAAAATGTTCCATGAAACGCAGAAAAAGATATACATGCCCAGTTTGTTTGACCCAGGCTATTAAATTTCATGTAGGTTAGGCTACCATTTGTTTCTATCAGTTGTGATCAACCTAAAAGTGGGTACTGTGCTTCAGCAAATGGGTAAAAACTTGGATTGTGAATTTGGGGGCACCACAAGTTTTAGGTTAAATCTGCAAATTAACAGTTTAATGAAAGCAGGGCTTAGCTGCTGGCTCATTATGTTTCAAAGTGAAAAATGTATACATATATTTAGTTTCTCTCAATTTACAATATAATTTACTTTTTAATATTTTACAATTTTATGTTTATCAATTGTGCTTCTTAACTTGATATTCCTTTGCAGAGATTGTTTGCTATGCATTTGGTAACAAATATGACACATAAAGGTTTTATGGTTTGGAATAATAGATATCAAACAATTACTGTGATGGAAGACTTGATTTCTCAAACCCACGATGCATGAGTGCTGATAACTTAGCTATTTCTGTTAGCTGAGTTTTTGTAATGTCTCCAGTGAGCTCCTGTTTCGTCAGAATCTTGCCATCGAGGTACTCGGGTATGCACTAGGATAAGCAAGTATCACTCAGTTAATTGAACAGAACTTCAAACCTACATTTCTATACTGAAAATATTCCGAAAAAAATCCTGATAACTCCTTAAATACCTGATGGAAGAGGATTTTCACTAGAATCTCATTTTCATAAGTTACTGCACGCTGCCAAACTATTCTCTGAAACATGAGAACAAAATTCAATCCCGCTCGTCGCATTTCGGTGTTGATGTCCAGCAAATAATCTGTTCTTTGCATCGGAACAATGTTGATAACTGAACAAACATAAAATGAAAAATGAAATGTAACTTTACAGATAGCAAACATATTGTATCGAAATTACCATTTGCATCATTGTCCATAATAACGTTGAATACACCATATTCATTCACTTGGTCATCCGTGGTCAGCCCGAGAGTGTTGCAGAAGTTGATAATGACTTCTTCGATGACCTATGCATGCATTTATTCATTCAACTAATGTCTGTTCATGTAAACATACTATTTTTTATTGTCTTCCAGGTACTTACAGAGGATGTGTTAACTTTATAGTTCCATTGGATTGAACCAGGAAGCAAAAAAAGTTGCTGGAACGTAGTGCGACCAATCTGAAAAGTGAGTACTAGTACTTTTAAATGTCACAGTAACTAGTACCCTGTTAGTTTGTTGAGCTCTGTACCATGGATATATGTCAATGACTTGTATTTTTCCATTGAACCGTACAGGTCAATATGGTGACCCTTGCATTCATCATTAAATCGGGAAATGACAATACTTTATTGGCAATGTATTTACCGTTAATGCCTTTGCTTCAATGTCACTTGGTAGTTGCTTTCTTCCATGGTATTCCAAAGAGTGCTGCAGGTTGACAAGGACAACAGCTGCTCCATCTAAATGATATATAATTATCCCTAGTAAAGTTATTTTGATAATGATAATATTTATAAAAGCATATATAACTTGGAAGATGATTGGATTTTTACAGCATTTACATAATTTTGTGAAGAAAGTATATGCTTATATCACCAAGAAACCTATACTTGAACTTGAATGCTGTCATGACCCCTAATCTCATATCCCTTATTCTTATTCTACTATGACCCCGTTTGGCGCTGATTCACATAGGGTTCTGTTCAGTATGTAAAATATGATATTCTTACTAGAAAATTGATCTTCACTATCCGCTATCTTATGCAGATGCGCCAAGAGATGGGGGAGCAATAATTCCGAACAATGATAGAATGCTGCAAATAAAGCAAACATTCTCCAACCAGACTTGCAGCTGTTCCTGAAATAGTGGAAAAACATTACTTTGTATTACATTAAAAAATGAAAAAAAAAACCTCTCTGATTATATCTTATAATTTAAATAATTCTATGGTTTGAAATGTTGAAAGGAAAATAGAAAAAAATTAGATTCCTTACTGTTTCTTGTTGTCGTCTGCTTCGCCAAGTAGATGAAAATTAGGAAAATAGAAATAAATTAGATTCCTTACCGTTTCTTGTTGTTTGTTGTCTGCTTTGCCAAGTAGATGAAAATTTCATCTATGAACATTTTTTCTTTGAATTTGCGACACATCGTTAGAATTTTGTAAATGCATTCTTCATCAGACACGGACTTTATGGAAATGTCTCCCATGAATCGTTGGATGGCTAAATGAATGAATGACGTTTATTACTCTTCCATTAGGCTTTAAGATTACTAATTCCTTACTTTCCTTACTAAGAAGTTTATGTATATAATTACTTACCTTTGAAGCATATAACTAGTGCCTTCATTTGCTCAGTGTCTGTGATAGCTAAGAGAGGTTTATTCAGAGAATTCTGGAATATTGATACGCATAATAAAATAGATTAGCATATAACATATAATCTACAATGCTAAAATTTACCTTAGCAGTGAAGGAATAAAATTCTAACCTTTGAATGTTGCAAAGCTTTTTCCGCCTCTTTCGGTTTCTTAAATCTTTGCAGCGCAAATGCAAGCAATGAATACTCTTCATTATTTTTACTTTTAGGTGGTGGAAGAACCTCGTATATTTCTTCTGCTTTATAAGAGATGGGAGCCTCAGTTCCTGCTTCGGACTATGATAAAACAGGTTTAAGTAGGTTTTTTTAATTCTGTTAACAAATGCAGCACATTACCTCAGTTTCTTCTCTAGACAGAAGTTGTGCTGGTGGCGTAGTTGGTATATTTGCTGGTGGCATCATCAGGAATGGTAGGATTAGCTTTTTTAAGATGTTTGATTTCCTGTAAAAATAGTTTTTTGTTTTTTAATATCATTATTTTTCATCAAAACATAATCCATATCATTGCTGTTGGCAAAAGTGGAGATTAAAATATATTGGATCATTAACAACAAATGCCTATTTTGCAGCTGGGACCAAAACCTGATATTTTATTCACACCGCAACCCCAAGGCCTAAGAGTAAAAGCATTTGCCTGTTCACTAAGTTGTATTTTATTAAGGTATTAGCACAGCAACGTGCAAATCTTGTCCTGCCGCCACCACGGCCTGCGTCAAAGATACCCTTGAAGCTCATTGTCATTTGAACTCCGAGATATTATTCCTTGGCAAAATACCACCCAACGTATTACATTCATACATAGGAGATTTTGAAAATTACCTGCAAAACAGACCAACTTTTCTACCTTGAACATCGAGTTCTAAAGTAGTCGGCCTAGGTTCCTGAATGTTTGAGATATCAGTGAACTTATAAGAATAAATTGCCCATCCTTGTGAATCTGAATTAATGAAATATTATACCATATTATTAAATTTGTTTCTAAAAGTATATGGAAAAAAATATGCATGTATAAGGTCTTAAGAGTTTTAAAGATTAATGATAGAGAGAGTACTTACCGCTTATCGACAAAAAATGAAATCCAGTATGTCCAATTCCGATGACATTGCATTGATATATATCCTTAGGAAGTGACTGTGCGACCTCTCTTATCTAACAACAAGCAGTTTATATGACATTGAGTTCTATGATGTTATGAATTCATTTTTAGGTTGTTGTTTTTTGCAACCTACCTTAACTTGAAACAGTTGTGTAAAATATACACGCCAGTTATCCCGACACTCTTCAACAATCGCCTTTTGTACGGAAGGTGCCATCTTGCTTTGAGTAGCTGTGTACTCCTTTATTTGCTGTCTCTCGGTAGCAGATATACGAGGATGTTCGTTATTAGAATCCTTGACGATCTGTAAAAGTATTCATAACGATTATATAACTAGAGTAGCTAATTGTTAGTTTGAACAATGACACAATTCGAAAGTAGTCTTTACACTTGATGAGATGTGTTAAAAAAGTAGAATCTCTGTTTTATCACTATCAATACTTTATACCTCTTAAGCTGAAAATTATAAATCTCTCTCCTTACTCCAAGCACTCATTCCCCCAATATATTTAGTGTTTCAAATCCCCATACAATTTAATTCCTCACCTGTTGAAATATCAACTCCATCACTTTTACTTCTTCTATCACCTCACGGCTGTGAAATATCTCCTTCCTTATCCGTAGCTTCCAATTTACATTAGCATACTTCACATGTACTCTCTGGTGTGTGAAGTGAAAGACCGTCTTCATGCTAGCGTCATTGAGCATTTCTGTGAGTAGTGTCATATGTATATCACCCATAATTGATTTACGTGATGAAAACAAAGAGACACTATATTATGTACGTGCTTCGCTATGTGTTGAGTATAAATCAAGAATTTCTGATAAGTATCAATGGACACTACCCATCTCTGATGCAGGTTATAAATAATAAGGTCTCATGGTTATTTCACTATGAATACATCTATAAAATAGAAATATATACTCGGTGGTTCTGCTGGAATTTCCTGCGCTACTTGCTTCTCCAGTTGCTTCCGTCTTTCCTCAAGTGCAGCCGCTACTATCATCTTTGATCCCAAGTTTTCTTTTCTTGGCGATGGCTGCAGTTTAGCAAGATATGAAGAAAACATCAACCTATCACTATGATAAAAACTATCTAGAATATATCGATTTTAATACTCACTGGTGATTTCCTTGCAGGTGGAGTGACAGGCCTATCGTTTACTGGAGTCATACGCTGGGGTGTTAGTTTGGAATATGTTTTTTTCTAAATAAAGTGTTTTCAATAGGATCAACATGGATTAGCAAGATCGACACAGATTTGAGTAAAAATTTGAAGATGGGTCTAGTAACAATCGAGAACTGTGTTGATTGTAAAGGTTATTGAGAAAAAAGAAACAAAAAGCATAAGAAACACGGCGTAGGAAAAGGTATATTGAGAAATATAAGTATGCTATTGAATGATAATCAATAAATTCACTTCAGTGATACTCACAACAGGTGTGTACTTGTCTATCTCTGTAACATCTTTTCTGGTAACGTACATCACATCTTGAGGAGGTGGAGGAGGAGGCGGTGGTGAAGGAGATTTTAATAGAGGCTGCAATGAAGAAGTAAGTTTAGTTTCTCTCTTACCATGCATACAATATAGCTTTACAGCAGGGTTGCCCTCTACATGTTAAAAATTCTTACACAGGTGTGAATTTCTGCATTTTCATCACTTTTTTGTAAAAATATTGAATATATATAACATTGCTGTTGCAGTTTTTCATATTACTATATATTACTTCTCTTTTAGATGCTTCTCTGCGTTGTCTGCTCAGCAACACTAATGCCTCTGCGTGAGGAGAATTTACCGAATCTTCTTTCTTCACTTCGGGTACTGGCTTCCGGTTTTCCTTCATGTGATGGTAGAATTTAATATTCTCATGGAAAATATTATTACATTGATCATTTTTATACTCACTTCTTTAATGGTATTTATAGCTTTCTTGGCGGTCAACAATTTCATTGCTTCTGCGTGAATGTCTTTTTGTGATCGCGAATTCGTTCTTTTTACTTCTTTCGGCTGAATTGATGAAAAGCGTTGAAATGTTAATACGACCAACATATAGTTATCATAGTTTTGAAACTTATGTATACTATTTTTTATACAAATAATAGTAGCTTCTCGAAGAAAGAAAAACGTTTGCTCATGTGAAATTTTAGCTTTAAATTCAGATGGATCACACCTGTACAATCTCTGGAATTGCAAGGAAATAAGTACTAACTGAAATGCATGCTGTAATCTATTTCATCCCTTATAGGTAGATTCAATCTATCGCTATATAATTTCGTATGTTGGGTGGATATTTCTGTACTGATTAAATAGGTGTAATGAGCAATACCTTAATTTCAGACTTCTTGACTTCCTCAGGAATTTTTTGATCAGTTGAAGAATCAGAAGTAGTACGATCACGATGCTCATCCTCCGGTAATTATGAATACGATATTTATTATGTAACTGATAAATTAAACTCCTGATGATCAGAGCAATAACTGAACTTACTTCAAGATCCTCTGGCTTAAGTATACTCATCTTTCTCGGTTGCTGTATAGATTTAGGCATTTGAGGCTGATTTTCAGCGAGCGCTTTCGCCAGAAAAAATTTCCTTTTAGCATGAAAGGACATTTTCACCGTACCTTGCCCATCCTCTTTCATTCCAGTAAGATCAGAAAGCTGTAATATAACATGATCTATGAGTCAGTCTTTGCGGGTATTCTTAAATATTTGAAAAAAAATACAGAGAATTCTTGTACTAGCTCATATGAGCTTTATATAGGCGAAATAGTATTTCAAAATTCAACTTTTTACATTCACCAAGTTTAATTCTAAATAAAGAACATGTGGCTAAAATAAGTTAGCAATAACAACAATGTTTCAGGCGTTCCTGCATTCTAATTTTTAGGTATGAAATGTTAATAGAGAGTTGCCAATACCACTGCTGCTGAAACATGGTCCGATTCTGATGAAGTTGATTGTCTTACAGGTGATTTCTTTTTCACTGATTCCTTTCTCAATTGCTTTGATTTTTCCCTGGGAAGAATGTTTAGGTTGCAAATCTACAGTACCATACAGCTACCATTTATCAAAGGATATTTACTGTGGGGAGGATGATCTTTTCTCCTTATGCACGAAACTCTTCTGCTTTTTGACTGTTTCTTTCCTAGTTCAAAATTAATATACGATATCAAAAAGTTTTAGATTTCATCAACAGTTGATACATTCCAATGTTCGTAGTTAAGAGTGGCATTCCATTAAGATGATACCATTCTGCAATCTTTTTCAAAAATACGTCTTTTTTAATAGCAATGGTGTCTTTCTTACAATTGGCAAAATATGACAAATAAATATTTTGGAATTGAATGAAATAGCTTCAGATAACTTTGGATTTTTATTTTTATTGTGATGCATGTAAGCAGACCATTCATCTGGATTCCAGAAAACCAGATTTACAAGAAAATCAACTGATTTTTAAACTGGATAGTTTGGAATTCCGCAGGCTATAGTATAACTACAGTTTTGCCTACGCATCCTATATAATACATGTCATATTCCATATTTTAATAACTGTTAGTGAACTAATAAACTTTTTTATCCTAACATTCTAGGATGTCTCTAGGTATAAAACGCAGTTATTGGATAAGTATTCCTTACTCCAAGCATTGGTGTAAGTACATTAATATTTACTTGATAACTTTTTCCTCTTCGTCACTTGAATCCTCATATCGTTCATGCACTTTGGATTTAGCTGAAATCTTGCTTGTATTTCGGGATACCCTAGCACAGGAAATAGCAACACAGAATACTTTAATAATGGTAGAGAACAATAATAATGAATTCAAGTTGTCTATCCGGATAATATTTAGGTCAGTATTTGCTCGAACAATGTACTTTAAATTTATACCTAGGAGGAGGAGACTCTCGTTGCCTATATTTATTCCTCCTTCTTGGAAAGTCATCATCATCATCATCTGAATATTTTTCCTTTTTCTTGCTTTTATTAGCTTTGATAATTTGGGTAAGAGAATCTTGTTGCTCCTGTTATGTCAATATCATATCCATGTTCATATCAAATGTAGGATTGACATTAGCAATTTCAATTGATAACATTAATTTGTGCCAATTGTTCTTAGCATGCATAATAACTACCATTTGCTGTTTCAATAGCATTTGCATTTGCTGCTGCATCATCAACTGCTGAGGGTCCATGGCATTCATTCCTGATGACATCATGCCTACCGAAGATGGCATCATCATGTTTGGTTGCATCATTGGCCGTTGCATCATTGGCTGTTGCATCATTGGCTGTTGCATCATTGGCTGTTGCATCATTGGCTGTTGCATCATTGGCTGTTGCATCATTGGCTGTTGCATTCCTTTTCAGGTGAATAATAAAACTTGGTTCCGTATTCAAGGTAGGCATTTCTCATTTCCATTCAATAGAATTATATGTATTTAGCAGTCTCTTACCCTGCATACCCATCTGTGGCATCATTTGTGGTTGCTGCATCATGTTCATGCCCATCATGTTGTTTGTCATCATAGGATTTCCTTTGTAATAATAATAATTCTAGTTATCCTACTCTGCATTCAACTAGATTTATAACTGATAAATTAATATCTTTATAAATCTTTGAACAAATTCAATCTCTACAGATTGTGTATAGTTTTATCATTTCTTACCCATTCCCATGCCCTGCATCATACGCCCTCCACCCTTGATTCGCTTGTTCACAGAGTGTATACTCATACTCTACAAAACAAAAATATTTTCCATATTTATTCTTCTCCTAAGTTTGCCAATGTCAGCTCCATGGTATATGGTTACTTTTAATTACTGGTACTTTATTATTTATATCCAAGGAATTCCAATATTATTACGATAAAATAGTATGTACAATAAATTCACATATCTACCTGTATATCAAGCCTGCTACAGAAGATAAAATAGTTGTATTATCATATTATTCATTCATTGTATAAATATTTTGCACATAGGCAGTGGAGTCACATACAAAACCCCTTGCACAATATATCTAAAATATCAAGAATCTTTAAAGAAATAGTATATCACCCCGGAATTGGATCCTTGAGCATTCGGGTCTCGGATACCGGTGTTAGGTGGTCCAAACGAGAAGTTACTGGAGTACTGACTTGAACCTAACAAAATATAGAGTGTATACTGAATTATTTCAATATAAATTATCCAAGTAAAATATGGTATAATCACAATGTAATGTAATACCTCTAGATTCAATCCTTTCAGGGTAATCTAAAAAAAAAAAAAATAAAAGATTAGGAACGGTACTTCATTGAAAAATGCCTTTTGCTTTTGTACCCTATTCCAGGATGATTGCTTGTAAACCAGTCCTCTTTGATGAATTATTGATGTACCAATTTAGTTTTTATAATTTCTGTTAAGGTTAGGTTTCAACTGATGAATTTTTCAAATGCTATTACCCGCTGGGGGAAGAAAATCATCAATGCCGTCGACTCCCAAAAATTCATCCTGATTGAAAGCACTTGAATTTTCTCGACTGAAACAAAGAGACAGAAATGGGTCAATGATTTATCGAAATGAGGTATGTACAGATTAGGCATTCACAGATAGAAATCATTATAACAGAATTGGATTTTCAAAGTTACTTCATTTTTGTTTGTCTGATTATTTCCAAAATACCCTTGTAAAGGTAAATTTCAAGGTTTCTAATTTACAACATAAGAGAATAATTTGAATTTGATTGTAAGTACATTTACACAACTATTTATTTGTTGACCCCTTTTTATAACCGTCATCACTTATACCTCATTGCATTCTTCGTATAAATCAGAAATTCATGTGGTGGTGTATCGAGTTCTGGTAATAGTTCCATGTTGGAAAATACGTCCAGGACATAGTCGTGTCCTGACATTTCCGTCACTTTGTTGTTATTTCCCTCTAACGCCAAACTCCATCCTTGATTGTTTGAAAATCCTCTGAAAATTGATGAAGCATGATAAATAATAATATCAAATATTATGTGGAAAATTGCATTCAACTTTACTTTGCCTGCACAGCCCGGTTGGCAACATCTTCGGCTGTTGTCCACGAATCAATGCCCACAAGAACGAATGAATCTATATACATACAGTACAGTATAAATCACTTATGGTGTATGTACAAGTTATTCCTTTTGATGAATACTATAAATTGAATTTGTGATATAAACCTAATATAATATTTCTCCCCTTTAATGTACTTCATTGTCCTGAAATCTAGCTTGAAATTTGGTGTGATTAGAGGGGGAAGGTACCCACAGAGGATAGCTGAACCGGTATGGTACCACATTGTAACAATGGAACAATGGAACGGTGGAAATTGATATATAACTATAATAAATGAATATATATATATTTCCAGGATAAGAAGAAATATTCAAATACATAACAAACATAGTTACTTCTACTGTACAAATATTGAATTATTAGCATGTTATATACCATCTGGAAAATATATTTGAAGTGCTATGTTGCAACATGAGTTGTTTGCTTCCCATTCTAAAACGCAGGGCGAGAATAATCTTTTTTCCAGGTAGAAATTTCTCTGTGGCATTTGAAGCAGCTTGTGTTGTAAATGTCCAGCAAAATCTCCCCTGGCATGGTCAGATACATACCTGCAATGTAATTAGAAATACATTTTAACTTTGGTAAAGTAACATTATGTTTTTTTTATTTATTTGTGTTTTTGTCATACTTCAACAGAAAAGTATGCAATCCTGGTGATGGTATATGACAGGAGCTGCAGTGTGATAACAATCTCCACAGCCTCGCCTGGTATTCGTCATCGTAGTTGTTCCAGGTAAGTGATGCAATTTGAATGAACAATTCATCTGTCAGTTGTGGATTGTTTGCAACCTGTGGCAAAGACAGAGTATGTAGGCAATGATGATGGGGTACTACTCCATTTTAATCTGTTTTTCTTCGTAATAGAACTATTGTATATACTCAGTGGTTGGACTCGAATTTTTCATGAATCGGTAATCTCATGAAACTTTCCATAGTTTCGAAGGTGAATTAATCCGTGAATTTTTGAAGTGGGGATAGATATGTGGATCTGAGATTAAACGTGTATTGTATATGGTCTTTGAAATTGTTCAATTTGAATCCCACAACGATGTAATTTAATCTTAATAAATGTATGTTTGAGTTTGGAAATATATACCAGGAACTAATTCCAAAGTAATTACGGTGAAGACTACACATTTAGCCTTTTATTCGAGTTTCCCTTTCGTTTTCTCGGCTCAAAGTGAAAGTAATTATTGAATTTCGTCGTACTAGTCACCACTTTACTGTGTATCGAAAGGTCGGTGTATGCTAACAAAGTTGATTTACGAGATTCCCACTGGGTAAATTAACTATTTCCAGTTCTTTGTCAACAACCTTTCTTTGCTTAGCTTTGCTCATTCGATTGTTGGCTTAGAATAAAGGTAGGCAACAAAAGATGATTTCTAGGGAAAGCTCTAATCCTTCTATAACACGATAAGTAGACCTTTTGTTTGACAGAGCTTACGGGGCTTCGGTATCCTTACTTTTTTACTTACCAGAATCATTATATAATCGGCAAATAGCTTCAATGCAGAGCCTCGCAAGTTTCTGTCCCTCATGTAACGCAAGACCTGAAATTTATATTTGAGATTTCAAATATTTTTAAAATTAAACATTCCAAAATTCTGGAGAATTTCGAGTTTAATTTATTAAAATATAGGGCATCTTATAGAGTGTTGTAATGATTCAACTCGAGACGCAATTTCGTGTCACTTGAATTGAATCGAGTCGTCTGACTACATTTACTCGGCTTTAAACTCGAACATGAATTCACTCGAATCTTCAGAAATGTAAAAAAATATTCAAGAATATTATATAGTCAAAATTGTGTTTCAATGGCACCGTATCTTTATTTTTATTAGCGCGTCTCCGTAGTAGACATCTACATTTAATTACGGGTATTCATAAGCTATAATCGCAATTCCTCGGTTATTAAATTAATCATTCGAGTGTAAGGTAATGGAATCGACTTGACTTGTGTTCATATATTATATATACGTATATATATACATTGTACCATTCACACTTCCTTCGTAATTCGAAATTTTTCTTTGTTTACTAAGCCGTAAAACCATGACTGTTAATCACTGTCTATAAGGAGTATCTTACCAGTTTATGGAGTGCCGTTGCTTGTTTTATATCTCTATCCGAAATTTCTTTCAAAAGTGGTGTTCGTAAGGGAATCGTCAATACTCCCCATAATGCGGGATCCTGTACATAATCAATCGTATTAGTTTTATTATCTGATAAATATTAATCATTATTGAACAATACCTATAAAATATTATTTTATACTTGATAAACATCGAATTCGAATTCGATAAGATAGTATACAATTTTGTACGGAATAAAATCACTAACGCTTACTCGAAAATGTTCTTTTACGTAACGTGAAAACGGGAACAGGTCGATGTTGGTGGGAAGGTCTCGATTTTTTGACCCCGAGAGGACTTTTTGATGCTCCCGGGCGATATTATTCCGCGGAGAATGAATTGTAACATTGTCTGTGTAAAAATATTTCAAGGGTTACAGATTATAATACAGTATCTTGAAATTTCATTCCAAACCATGAAAGCAAGCAGTGTTTGGAGAGTGATATCATTAAGCAATCAATAATATCATTAGGTGCTGGTACCCCATTCCTGGTGCAAAATACAGAAAAAATTGTCTCTACTCCCATTAAAATTGAATGATGGTCGCTTAATGTATTCAAACGCAATCTGACGAATAGCATTTTGATGATAAGAATTTATATTGTATTTTCTATTCTACTTCATTCAAGTCATGTAATTCCATGTCTAATTCGTAAGTCAAGATAAGGTACAGCCTTTCTGAGTCTCACGCCGAACCATGCCCCTAACTCAAATTTAGTCATTTCAGTCGAAACTTCAAGTCAAATGATTGTGACTTAATCGAATCGAGGTAAAAAACAATGATTAATTCCCAACAGTAAGATAAGTAACCCAACATAAAACAGTTATCTGGATAAGGCTTACCTTCATTTCTTCCAAGAAGTATGGCTAACTCCTGCGGTATAACCAGTTCCGCTAAAGGATCCATGGATTCGAATCGTTTTCCAAGATATTCCTTTCCTATTTCGTAAGCTACTGTCAATTTTGATATTTATTCATAACCCAAAGAATTCTAATCTGACGATATCTGGTTTTATTTGTCTGTAAAGTCTAATGAAAAAAGAGGAAATTAAATTACTGTATGCCCTTTGTGCTTTTCACGTACGACATTGTGAATTCCACGCCTATTCTCTCGGCCTCCCCTAAGCAATAATTATCTACCTGATGTATCATGCGAGCAGCAGTATATGGATAAAACTAGCCATACGTTATATTTATAGCTGAACGACGAGTACATTGACGTCTCGAGTTAATATTTAACGTTCAAATAATGTTGAAGCTACTATTTAGCAATATTTCGGACATTCCATTGAGCAGCTTGTGTTTGAATACATTTGCGATAAACTGTTGATTGTGTGATTAATGTACATTTATCACACTCTGCTCATTTCCTTAGCTATAACATTTCCAGCACCATGAAAACATTAAACGGATGAGGAGAGAAGTTGCTTCATAAAATATTCATTCTCTTCTATATGAGAAGATTAAACTGGGAATAAATATGATGCGTTTATTGAAGGAAGACAACGCCTTGATGCTCATCTAGATCGTCGTGGTAGGCCTACACCAAACATATTTTACATATGAAAAGGGTTCGAACAGTTAAATTTTCTAGACAATTGATACCAAAGTTTCGCATTGGTGCTAGTGGTGTTGGTGAACTGACTTAATGTTTCAAGAGTCAATAGCAACAGTGCCACACTCTTAGTGAACAATTTTCTAACTTGCAATACATACATACCATTAATCCCAGTCGCGCCTAAAACGTTAATAATTTATAAAACGTCGTTTCTACTGTTTCTTACTGACAAATATTTACTTTTTTATCACGTTATTGAGATCATCGACTGAGTAAATGTATACTACAGTGACTATTATATATGCACTATTTCTGTGTATAGATCTATATTACATTTTCTCGCTATAATAAATACGATGATTTTCGTGGTGTGAGGGTTTGCGGGTTGCGTTAGAGTCTAGATTATTGGCCCCAATTGTTGCTGTAATTACAAGCCAAGCACTCGTTACAGCAATTAGGTAAAATACCGAATCAGTGGCAGAGACTGGACTAATTTTAAAGTTTTTTTGATAACCAATATCATAGTATATTATATATGTTTGATTACTTACCGCGGCAATTCCGCTAATTGACCGCTAATTGCGCGCTCGGCACGTGTGCTGGAGGAACAGCGGCCATTACCGTTGTTTAATTAATCCTTCAAAAATGCCACCTCTGATTGCAACTAGCAGATAACAATATTTGCGTTATCAGTCGGGTTTTGTTTGAATACTCATTTTTTCTTTTGGATGCATTTTTTTCTCTCTGTTTAAATTACCTCTAGTGGGAATCCTTCACGTCAATCATAGACAATCATTCGTGCGTGTCGAGATTAACAAATAGCGTGAAACGGCGCGGATTCAAGTTTGCATTTGTAAGTTCTTGCATAGAGTGAGTTCAATATGGAGGCCATGCTGTAATAGAGAATTAGGCAGAGTGTGAAAGAGTAACACTGTAGCACAGATGCCTTAATTAGAATACCCGTGTTTCTTGTAAAAACAATTTGCACAAATCATTTTTTCTTGTATCTTAGTGATATATGACTTTTTAATTAACCTATTCACTAATCACAGTCATAAGTTAGAGAGCATCCCCGGCATTAAACGAGAGACAGATATATTGTTGGATAGTGGTTGTTCTTCTCTTACGGATTTCGTCATGTTTCAAACCGGAAATATTGCACAAGGTCCATATAGGGCTACGAAATTGGTAAGTGTATCAGATAATAATTTGTTTCGTATTGCCTGTCCCCCATTGCTGAAAGTGTTTTTACAACTTCCAAATGAGCTCTTATTATTATTTCAAAGTTAAAACCAAGCTGGCCCCTATTGCTTAATAATTAATGCTGATGATTCGTTTGGAAACTATATTTTTGATTTCTTTACAGTGGAATGAAGCGGTTCGTCTTTTTCAAGCTGGTATGCCTACTAAGAAACACTGGCATCTATTGAAAGCGTATCCAGACACATTCTCAGGCAATGAGGCAGCTGATTGGCTGCATGATCTTCTAAAGATCAATAATAACTTTGGACAGCAGGTATTTTAAATCTCTATGAAATTACCTGAATAAAATGAATTTTCTATTTTCACTTGAATTTTTATTTCATCATTTTGTGGACATATATAACCATTTACCGTATATATTGGCCCCTGAATTTCTGAGATTTATTTTAGGTTTTACCCTATATTCACCAGATGAATTGACTGCTAAAATAAGGCAGCACCACTCCTATCTAAATATCGAGAATTTGTATGATAGAAGATAGAATGTATGATATTTGATTTTTTATGTAGGTAACAAAAATGCAGACCATTCAGCTTCTACGTAAATTCCTCAAAAACCATGTTATAGAAGACCTCAATGGCAAATGGGGCTCAGAACAACTCAGTGACAATGGCCAACTCTTCAGGTACTATATATATATATATATAGATATAATTAATTTGATTCTTTTCATGGACACCGTATATATTAGGTGAAGAGCTTTTGTTTTACATTAGCTCATGTGAAAATACCACTTATAAAGTATGATTTGAAATGTTGGATTCGAAACAAGAATTGTTGAATTGTTCTGGAATACCCACATCAGCATGACATTAGGAATGTTTTATTCTGCAGATTCCCTGTAGGCGTATCACCTTCGAAAGCTATTCGACAACCACTCGTTTTGCTCAACCTCAATAAACATTCGCCACGTCGTCAATCAATACAAGATGCGAAGAAAAAGTTTTTGGTTCAATCCACCTCACAATATTCAAAGGTATGATCTCCATCATTTTTTTAAATTTTATGTTTAGCTAGTGGATATGTTGTTGGTAATTGCAGTCAAGATTAAAGTCATTTGATATGGGCTAGAGTAATTCTATCCTTGTATTTCAGAAACCTGAAAAAATGGACAAAAATACTATTGCAAGCGTTTGGAAGACCGTTCTCTCAACAAGGTATTATCTAAGTTACCAAATATCATAGTAAAATACTTGTTTTCATACAGAACAGCCTTATATATTATGCAGCTCTCAAGGTAATTTTACTCAATGAGCTTATTATTTATTTATAATAATTGGTTAAATAAATGAGTTTTCAATGGAAATTTATTTGCGGGCAAACAATTCGGTGAGAGCTATGACTTAACTCTCATCTCTAAAGCTGTATTGGAGTAATTTTCTGATGATTATATTTTCATATAACTCTCTGCATAACTCTAAACACCAGTAACACTTAAAATGCATTACAAACGGAAAGTAGAAACAATTCATACAAAACATAATGCAAATTTGGAAACACTAATATGAATTTTTGAAAGTATTTCTAATGTCTAATATTTCTCTTTGAAGCTTGCAACGGGTATTACATTTATCTTCTGTCGATGAGTTTTTGAAGCCTCATACTTTCCACCCCGATTGGCTCATTAAGAACGCATCCACGAACCAAACTCCATCGACCACTGATCATGAAATGCCCTACTGGGTCATTAGTGCAATGCAGTGCTTAGCAACATGTATGTGGAATGAAAATACCTCAGAAATGATTAACAATAGTGCTTATATTGACAGCCAAATGTGTTTCACAGGGCCTGATAGTGAGAACAGCGGACTGCCTAATTATCCCGGTTTTGAAAAGGATGTTTTTGCTGCCGTTTGCGGCTACTTTCAGGCTTTGACAGAACCAATACTTACGTTTAACTTATATCAATTATTTGTTAGCGTACTAGGTAAGTGTATATGCTGATATCGGCAAAAATATGTCAGGCATCCAAATGTTTGTATGTGGATTCATTCCGAGGGATCAGATTACCCTCAAAGTACCATGTAATAATATTTGTTCTGATCACCCACCTACCAGCAACAATGTGCTTCGATTAATGAATTTGGAAGTGGGGTAGTTCTTTGCAATCTCCGGTAGCATTTTCTGTAACATAGAAAATATTAAGCGGATATACTGCAAGTTCTTTATTCAAATTATTTCGTTCTGTTACAGTGAGAGCTGAGATGCTGGATCAAGTTTGTACTAATGATACACACCACACTACTCAAGGTAACCTAATTTTGAACAGATATGACTGACATGCACAAAAAATTATGAAAACTATTAATCACTTGACAATCACATTTTTTTAAAGACAAAGTTGAAAAATTGCGAAAACAACTCTTGCAAGCCCAAATGCGACACGAAAACAAAGCAATACGGAGACACAGGAGTATCAGGGTTGGTGGCAGTCAGCCTAAACGTCTGGAATTTGACCAAACAACTGGTAAATAATGAATAGCAAAAATGCAATGTACCAACCTGTCTGAAAGGTGTTACAACTATCATCATCTCTATTTCATTAGGATACAGTTCTCTTCCGCGACGTAAGACATCGAAGCAGGACGGTTTTTCGTAAGTTACTAATCGATTGTGTTTAATGAAATGCCTGTGGATATTCATGTTTTTGCCTTTTGCAGGACGTGGAAGTTAGAGGACGTCGCCACAAGGGAAAAGTGGACGCAGAGGTTTCAAAGCGTTCAGGCTTTAGATGCCTTGTCAGAGGCAGCGAGTTTTGATGGAGATAACGAACAGATAAGGTATGTTTCTCGTTATGTGTTGGCCTGAAACTTCTCTCAAGATTCCTAACAAAAGCATTGAGCTGAAAATAAAAACTGTATTCACATATATAAATTAATTCACCTCTGAACCAGGGTGTGTTTGATCTTTGTAAAAATCTATATATTGATCTGCTTAAATTCCTAAAATATAGGATATGAAATATAATATATAAGACGAGAATTAAATAAAGGAAGTTAAGCAGAAATGGAAAAAAAGCGACTGTACAGCAGACTACAGCTATACAACAGACAGCAATTTAAATTTACTGGAATTGAAGTTGACTAATTTATATAATGATATATTTTTACAGCAGTCGAGAGCAACCCAGTTCTCTGCCAACCTCAGACGATTTTTCATTGAAATCAAGGTGCTGGTGTTCTGAATGGACATTGAACACTCGAAAGGGAAACGATGAAAGATACAAGTGAGTAGTTGTTAGGATTTGAATTGATGTAGGCAAAATTGGAATGGCAGGAAACTATGGTTTATTTCCGAAATGAAATTTACGAATATTTGGCCCCTTAATTTTATTAAGTTCGTAAGCATCAAATAATACAGAAACTGTAGCTCACGGGTCTCTACCAAACTGATGAAGAGAGAAGTGGTGTATTTAAATTAATTTATTCAATTTGTTCTTTTATTTAGTTCTCGGTCATTGAAAAATGCTGCCAGTACAGACAACATCGATGATTTGGAGCTAAATCTTGGTTTTTTAAACCTGGAAGATGAGGGGCAGTCTGCTTCGGTTGAGAATTTGCTTTTGGATATGAGCTACACGATGAGGAAGGAAATGGAAGATGCGTTGATGGAAGACAGTCCCGTTAATAAGTTGTCTAGTTGCTCTTCTCACAATTACAAACCATGCCATAGCCAAGATGAAGATATAGAAACCGTCTACGATGAAATAGCCTCACCCAGACCTTGTTCGCTAGGCCAGGCAAGTGAAGAGGACCGATCTTGGTGGCGGAGAACAGCCGGACCTGTAAGTGATTGTCATAAATTTAAGGAGCCCATGGCAGTTGAACTAGGGCAAAAGTATCGGCACAGCTTCAGAGTAAAGCGCAAGTCTTCTGCGACCAGGCAAGAAAACGTGTACATGGACATGGTGCCGAATAACAATAACTACTGCAGTTCCAACATGGCGGGCATGGGTGGTGCGTGGAACTACAGTATGGCTGGGACCACTCATGCTTCTGAGAAAATACCAGCCGGTGTGACCACCCTTGATGGGCCTGCCAAACTCAGAAGGCAAAACAGTAGCAGAAGTCATGATGGGGTTCATGACCCTACTCATAGCAGTAACTCTTTCACTTTTCATTATCCCAAATCTAAGAAGGTTCGCAGGACTCTTAAGCCAACCCAAGAAGAATTAGAGTACGAGCTTATGTCTTCTGGAAACAATGGACGGAAACCATTACAAGAAGGAAATGGTGCTTCCAAATACCCCGGGCTTAAAAGTGCTTCCTTTTCTGAAAAACTAAACAAATGTCAACCAAAGCCCTCCTGCCCGTGAGTATAATTCAGTGGTGGTATCCAAGTGCCGTAAAGGGTGTTCAAATTATTGAGGAAGTGGAAGGTTAGGGTTAAGAGGCTCTAAATTTATTTTAGTGAAGGATGGAGTTATGATAATCTGATAATTAAAATCTTTTAGTATTCACTTTTTAAAGGTCCCAGCCCATATTTTGAATTGAAAATTTGATACAAAGTACACAACATACTAGGCATTTTTTGCTACCTTAAATATCTCACAACATACAAGGCATTTTTTGCTACCTTAAATATCTCTTTTAAAACTCTTAATGATCAGATCACTGATTGACTGGTGTTTTAATCAAGGTCAATCGACAGAAAGTCCGACATCAAAGCCAGGTGCGAAGTTCCTCCGACCATAACAGCGAAAACTATCAAAACCAATCCGCATTACATCAAAGAGAGGATCATGCGCTTGCCATATGTTTCAGAGAGCATAGCAAACTCTAATTCTCTGTCCAGTGAGGACAAAAATTCCGAGAGTAATTTTGCAAGACTTTGCAGGTACGTGTTGTAGTTAATTTGCGAAATCATCTATGAAATTGAAGGTTATGTTCTAGGGCTGGTCAAACTGCAGCAAAAAATGCTTATCAATTTTTTTAAAGGTCTCACAGCAGTCTATCTCATCGTCGGCCAAATAAAAAGTACTTGAAACCAAACTTGCATCATGGTAGCATGCATACATTAAGATGCCCTTCAGCATCTCAGCTGAGGAATGGAGGTATCAAAAATGGATCTTTCCATAATATTGCGCAGGTAATGACCAAGAAAAGAATTTGCATTCATCTTTTGCAAATTTTAACCCGGGTTCACAGCAGACCTTTCTATCAATCTTTGCATTTCATTGCCAAAGAGCACCTCTGGTTTAAGGTAGTAATGTTTAATTATGATGTAGTAATGAAACAAATGTTTTTCAGCTTCCCGCTCACATGGAGTCTCAGATTCAGCAATCACCTTTGACAGCCGCATTTGATTCTGCAAAGCAAGGTTGTCAGACAACTCCAGGTGAAAACTTTAACTGCTACTTAGCAATATATAGAACGTGATGAATTACTCGATGTTAGGATAGAGGAACTATCTATATAATTGTGGTTCAACTTCACCAGCATCAGCCGTCAAAAAATTATCATCGAGACTTCGTAATATCTCCGTTTAATAGTTTGTTCTTCATTCCATGATGGTTAGATTTAATATTCTTTCCAATGACTATTTAATATAGAAGTGAACAGTTCTTCCCATGTGACTGAAGCATTGCAAGTTTGTCTTCTGTTGTTGCCTCCATCCAATCGCAGTAAACTGAGACTCCTCCTCCGCCTCATGATGAAAATCTGCAACAATCCACACTTAGCAGACTTGGATGAATCTCTTTCAACCCGTACTTTTGTAAGATGAATGATGGATCTGGATTCACTTCTTCATTATTTGGTCTATTTAGAGACTGGAATCATAAATGAAATTCTAAAATTCATATTATTACTCTAGATGTTGAGAAGGTTATCTCCATGCATACTCAACAGCATGGAGGATGTACAGAGTAACGAGCTGGCAGAAAGGTTGGTCAACTTTCTGTTGGATCACTCAGCAATAATCTTGAATGTTCCGACAAATCTACAACAAAACTTCAAACAGACGATGGACAGTGTAAGAGAAACACAGGTTTTGACTCGGTTTTTCTTTCTTCCTGTTTTTCTCATTTTTCATCCAATTGAGTGAATGTAAAAACGATTGAAAAATCTAAAACTATTGCTGTTACTAATTCTAATATCAATAGGCCTCTGTCGTCTCTCATCAAACGTTTCCAAGGAGAGCATTACAGCGTCAAATCACCTTTTGCAGACAAGTATGTTCTTATGTATATATATAAGTTTTTGAATCAACTCTCACAGCTGGGGATTGAAAAACATTTTACATCATTTTGTGTTTTTCGTGCATTTCATTGAGAATATGTATATTCAGGATTTTTTTCAATTGTTTAGCAGTGCACATGGTCATTTTTTCCTCACTTTTTTAGGTTTCCAAAGACGAATATGAAACCCAACGCATATCATATTTGCAATCGTCATTGCAAGAGCTATTGAAAGATATTGTCAACAATCAAAGTATGACAATGAAGGAAAAGAAGAAGAAGATCAAACAGGTAATAGCAAGCATTTCCATATATTCTTTTATTTTATACCCTGTTTCTTCTAGTTTTATATATAAGCTTCATTGTTTTATGTCCGTTCAGTTTCAAAAATCTTACCCGGAAATATACAAGTCGGTTTACCCTTCCGAGGAGCCCGTGCTTGTGCCCGTCAGAAAGCAACAAAAGTTTACTAATGCTCTCAAGAGGCTACGTAGTATTAGATCATGAATACATATGTGCCTTCACTTGATATGATGGAGTATATCCATGAAGATATAGTGCCTTCAAGCTGTCGACACCTACCGGTAACACTTGATATATATATATATATATAAGATCCTCACAATGTTCACTATTCCAGATTTTGTTTTTTATGTTTGCATGCTCACAGTCAGCTTTTTCAATTTTTTTTTAAAAGGCAGATACTTTGCCAAAAATATCGATTTTTTGAATGAGGGCCAGTTGCTGATTAACCACAGGCCCTTGTCCCTTAAGAATAAAATATGTATAAGTTGAAAAAGTTAAATGAATATTTGGCCACTGAGATCTTCTTTTAGCAGAAGTAACACCAAATCCACCAAGTTTGTTTTCCCCACATCACCCCAATTATCACAGCACAGTAACTCACTCGTCGCATGATTCCCTCATAGTACATGTTAGTTTACCTATATTTTTATTCACTGCGAAAGATTTCTTGTGTTTTCATAGAATTTTCCAGGAAGCAACTTCCTGCTTTCCACATTTAGGAGTGATATGTAAATATCAGTATGTCTTAACTGCAATATTTATAATATTTCCTTGTTAAGGCCTGTAGGAATTGCTTAGCTTGACTAACTAAGGGAAACAACACGTGTTGACTTCACTGCCCTACTTTTTTAGTGTAGCTTCAACAGCTATTATTTACATTTTCCTTTCCTTCTTTGCTGTTTGTTTTGCTTTGTAGATCTAATTCTGGTGTGAAGTAGAGCACCCTTGTGCTGTGTTTGCATTGTTTTCCAATCAGGGTTCATTTCACTGAGCAATTTTCTTTTCGAGGGGAACCATTTGTAATCACACTTGCATGCACTGTGTCCTTGATCACGCTTCACCTTTTTTTGTGACACCGGTTCACGTTACTATTAAAGCAAGGGAATTGTTGTACTGTTATAAAGTGAGAATATGACCTAATCAATGTCAAATTGTTAAGACAGATATTTGTATTTTGTTGCTTTTTATTTTACCTCTTTTATTTCAATAATACGTACTCAGAGTAGATGTCCTTGTAATCAAAGTTTGGGAGGTTTATTCAGACTGTTAGTCAGTGTCATAGTAAATCTTTATGTAGTCTGGAATATCCTAGGGAGAAAATTTGCAAAATGAGCTTTTTACATCCATCAAAGATATCTGATAGGGCACTTTCAAATTTTCCTGCATTTTTCATTGTAAATATATATGAACTCGGTGTTGGGTGTATGTCAATGTCACCCTTTTGTAAATTGAGGTTAAATCCAAAGCGCAAGGTCCACTTCTGACATTTGGTCACTACTATTTTTGTGGAAGGATACTTGTAGTGTCAGATACAAGCGGATGACTTTTCATTGCCATTGATACAGATTAAAACGACGTTGCCGACAACCAGACTAATCTGAGACAGGTCCGCAATCTTTACGTGCGGTCAATCTAAACACTCTTACCCACTATGTTTATGGTTTCGTTAATCCTCCGCAAGATAGGCGACGCGGTCTGTCAGTCGTTTTCTAGCTTGTATGCTATATAACGTGTATGGTAGCTAGTTCAAATTTCGTTCACGCATCGGTGTCTTTGAAGAGAAGGCTAGCGGGAAGTAGGCCAGCGGCACTAGACAATTTCTTTCTCGCTCAAGCAGCTGACAAATGCTCGACGTTTTCCAATAACGCACGGGGGGAGGTAGTTTACTTAAATTCAATCAATCATGGCATTTGTTTTTTTTTCTTTTTGTCAATAATGATTCTTCAGGTAGGTGCGACTTACGAGACGCGTTCAGTGGTCCTTGTCCCTGCTTCACAATGCTTGTTAGTAGTAAGGGTCGAAGCCTTTTGGATGGACAGTGTTATAATGAGGCAGTATTTGAAAGGTGTTAAATGAACAGGAAGTTCGAGAAAAACATAGTGAAGTTATTGTCTTATTTTATTCATATTAGACTTATATTCAAGCTTCACCTGTGAGTTTGCCTTTTTCTGACTAGAAGTCATGTAAGAAATCAGAGTACAGAGATTTCAAAGAAGCAGTAAAGGATGTTGAATATGCAGCACTTTTCATTATGTCTGCTGATAGCATCATGCCACATTTTAATTTTCACGAACGCAAGCGTTGTGAATCGCAACTTGCCATTGGAAGTACGAAACGGCCGTACGATATATATCTCGAAGACTCACGTGGATTTTAAAACCCGGCCCGGGGAAGTATGCAAAATTAAAGTCGTCGAAAACGAACCCATGCACCAAAGAGTAGGCGAATTTACTCCGAAGGTAAGCGCCGGTGGTTCGGTGACCGAATAGCCTTAATTAGTGTTTGCTCACGGACCGTAAACGTGCTGTTTTGCCTGTTATCAAACACTTGGTAAACAATGGAACGTACTGTACTCTGTGTTATACATTTTCTACAGTTAAACCCACAGAATGATAATGCTTACTTATGACTCGTTATCTATTCAGATTTTTGACTGTGATTATTTGCGGGAGACGATCAGATATGAACACAACGGCTCGCCATTCTTATCTGAAGATACTGTCAAACTAGTTGCTTATAGAATTCTGGAGAATAAAACTGAGCAAGTAAAAGCATTTTTACTATTCTCCACATAGAGTTCATTTTATAATTCACGTTTTATTGACCGATCCGTCCTTAGCCATTTTCTGACTTGAGTTGACAAATTTGTCTACCTGCATTCATGCATACATCATAACTAAAAGTACTGTCATAGAGTTTTAATATGCTGAATAAGATAAATTTAGGCTTGGCCGCCAACCCATGTCTTGACCGTTGGTTGTGTACATGACAATACATGGATTTTCAGTGGGCAAAACTAGTGAATGGGGAAGTAATAATTTTATACTAGTAATGCTAATAAACTATTGATTGTTGTGTAGCAGTAAAGTACTACAGTACTCAAGTTTAAATTAAATGGCTTACAACCGTATGATTTAACACTTGCAGGAGACATTTCAGCTGCATGTGAATATTGTCCACTCCGAATGCGACATTATAAAAGTGGGATCCCAATTGCTTCAAGTTCCTGCACTGACTGGTGTATGTACATATTTATTGAAGTTGGAGCTAATAGTAGTAACTCAACAATATACCTCAACCACCGTGATATATCATTCTTCCATCAGATTTCCAATCCAATATCAAAGAATGTCGTGCAGTTCAACCACGATCGTTTATTTGACACCAAATGTGAGCTGAGAATTACTTCTAACGGGAAGTTAAGGTTTCCAGAAAGTGGGCAGCTGGTTATTCCCAGCGATTCATCAGAAAGCAGGTTCAAAGAAGTAATTTTATTCAATTTCCTTCTGCTTTAATCTTTGAACCAGAGAGTTAATGCAATGCTGTATCGAGTGTAGTGCAGATCTTGTTAGGTTAGATTTCATGGACAAAATGTAACGCTGAATTTTTGAGGATGCCGTCATTGATCTACTGATACTATTGGTAGATTCTATTACAGCCTTTAGTAAGGTCAGGCATCAGTGCCCGCAAATACGTCTAGTACTGGTTTCCTAATTGATGCTTCATCTTAACCCTTTTCTGCCCAGTCAGCATGCTAGGGACTTATTTCGTGAAGATTTACATGTAATTTTCAATCACTGATCCTAATTGATTTTTTTTTGTGGTCAATAGCTAAAAACTTTTTATACATCATTCTTAATCATCCTGCAGCCATGGAAAATTCAAACCAACCGGGACCATAATAATGCCGTGCGATGAGTTCCTACTGATGGGTGTGAGATACGAACATTTATCGCCACCCACCCCTGATGTGGACTACATTCCTCTCCATGTTATCATTACAGATAAGTAAGCGTTAAGAATTTTATGTTTTGTAAATCGTGGTGTCTAGAAATAAATTTCCATCAATGCATTACTTTGTTTAAAGCGAGGCTAAGCTTCTCGCTCAACTCGACGAGTCTTATCTTATGTGTTTTCAAAACAGGAGGTCGGAGTTCATTCTAAGACAAGAACGTCATTGGCTTCCCGTGAGAATAGATGGCGCCCATTCTAATCAATCGCCTAAGCCAAGCTTCAGTAATATGAATATACAAGAGGTTAGATAGTTCCTAACAAATTGAATCGAAATTTCAATAGTACTGTACTGCAAAAAGCAATAATTTTAAACTTAAAAACATCAGTGAAATGGGGAATTCAAGAAAATGACATATTTGTTTATGTACCTTGTAAATATACCATAGATACTCTGGAGAATTTGAATTACGTCATTCAGTCGACTGGTTAATATTCCCTGGGGGCATTAGCTGCCTTATCATGAACTGTATATCATGTTCAATGCGATTGTCTTCGGTTCTATATCAACATCCAAATATTTTGACACTAAACTCACATTCATTTAAATACATCATATTCTGAAGACCAAAATATATCTGAAGGACATATTTGACATATTTGAAGGGGGCCGCAGACTGGATGATGCGAGAAGGGGAGCTCAAATTGAATTACGAACAAATATTCAAATCAGTTATATATTTGTAACAAAACAACCAAAATCTTAAACTTGCATTGTGTTATCATGCTACCAAAGTTTTGTAAACAGTGTGGTTTTGCGAGCTTTAAAATCCATTAATTTATATAAGGCTGAAGAATAGCATTTATTATTTAGTAAATACTGTATTTGGGAAATACATTCGTCAGTAGTGGGTGGTCTTGTGTAGTTGTTACGTTTATCTGTCAAAATTGTCTTGTCCACTAATAGAGTACAGAGTATCTGCTGTGAGTCATGTCAAGTGGTTGGATTTCTTTGTCTAGAAATCTTTGATTTGGTAATCCAACGAGGTCTTTTTTCAAAACTGTCCTTTACTGTTCTATAACTGTTCTATGTATTGCTTTGGTTACATAATGTGCCTAAGCCATGGTATGCTGATCAAGAATTGTTATATCCTATCATTAGCTGTAGTTTCATGTGGTGTGGTTCAAGTAGCTGTCTCCCAAGGCAAATTGTATCTGCAAATCACTAACTAATTCATATTTTTTATAACAAGCAAACTTGGGATATTGGCGTTCTAAAGTTTTTTTTTGATTTGATGCAGTAGCACAGTATTGAACTTACAAACTTATTGATATACGGTATGGATTTTCCATAACTTTCATGACAGAAAATCAGCAACTATAGTGGAGAAATAATCTCTTTCATATGGGTATAATGGCCCAGTGTTTTGATGCTCTAGCAGTAGTTTTGAATCCCTACGATACTTGAGCAGTTTTTAACTTGTAAGATAAATTAGTAACTAGTAGCAGTACACATGGATTATAGTTTTAAATTATTTTACAGGTTGATCAATTCATTCTGACGAACATTTTGCCAATGACAATCTCAGCGACCGACGGGGAAACCCCGAATGGTTTTCTTATATTCAATGTAACCAATCCACCATCTGAAGGATTCATCACACATCTTGATGACCAGACAAGACCGGTTCATTCATTTTACCAAAATGTGATCATGAGTTTCATATGGCTTGTATTGGATGATGTTCAGTTCTTGTGTTGAATATTTTACTTTTTTCACAAGGACATTGAGAACTTGAAAATCGCCTATCAACCAACCAATGCTTCCTACCCTGAACGGACGACATTCACTGTCGAATTTACAGTCCTTGATAGTTATTTCAGTGTCAGTAAATCAATGAAGGTAAGGTTGAATACACTTTAATTCATCAGCAATATGTAATTATAAATATTTTATCATATCTATATGTAAGGAAGTTGTAGATGTGTATATGTATTATTAGCTACATCATTTCTAGAATGCTGCGTTGGTGATGATGGAAACCACCCTTCGCTCAACTGAGTAAATCACACAGTTACCCTCCAGAAATAATTTACTTACAAAGATATTATAATACAGACGGAAATCCCCTGATCAGAAATTTCGGAAAAGCTAACCTTTGTAAAAAAAAATGCAATGGAGTGGGGTGTCAGAAATTCACAGGAATGCTTTAACTGGATTTTCTACTGCCCAGAGAGTATTGCACATCTGCAATTAATTTCAATATACATCTTTATTTCTCGTGCTCGTGATAATTTTCCAGCTTTCAGCTTCAGGCAAAGCAAATGAAAATTTATTCATTCAAGTTATACTTTATTAGGTATTGCTCTCCATTCGAGTTGCCCAAACAAATGCTCCGAGAATATCTTGGAACATGGGACTTACTATGCTTGAAGGCCAGTCCAGATCCATCACGAGAGAGAGTTTGCAGATAGTAGATAAAGACAATTTGGACAGAGTAAGGATTTATACAACTTATTCGTTAAAGCTATCAGCTTACTATTACTTACAGTAATTGATTTTGTAGGTTAGAATAACATTGGCTGGAGGTTTGAAACATGGCAGTTTGTACATAAATGGAGCACCCGGCTATTCATTTTCTTGGTCTGAAATACTCGATGGAACAGTAGTTTACAGACATGACGACACTGACACTGTTTGGGATTTCATGATGTTCCGGGTTTCTGATGGAATTCACAGGTAGGAATTTGATTTTGAAATTATCAGAACCACTTTTTATTTCAATTGTGCTTCAACATTTTGGGATATAAAGATATATCACAATACAGAAAAAAATTCATCCTTCTACAGGTGATTGTTAATACCTTTAAGTATAATAACATCCCCATTACTTTTTCATTAAATTGTTTCATCATTTAATAATTTAATTATCAAATTCCAATGTAACAAATTTGTCTTCCATTCTGATAAGCACAATAGTACATACAGTATAGTATGCATGACATTATTATTTAAGAATTGTATCACTTTTTATATTTCAACTGCAGCACAAGATTCAAGCTTCCTATCACCATACTTCCCAAGGATGATTCACCACCTGTACTGATTAGCAATGTAAATTTTGAAGTGCAGGAAGGCCAGGTAAAATAAAAATGAAAATACTATATTTATATTGTGTTCATTAATATTAATATAAGTATTTCAGCATTTATAATTTATACTTATGAAAGGTTGATATTAATTTTGTCGACAGACAATACTCATACATCGTTTTATGCTCGAAGCTTCCGATCAAGATTCGAGTTCCGATTACATCAAGTTCAACATTACACGACCGCCACATGCAGGTCAGGTGCAGAAGAAAAGAAAATGGGAGAAAGCTGGATGGGAGGTGCAGGAATATAAGCAGAAAGACTTGTACCAGGTAGAGTGTTGTTGATTATGACTTAGCCAGTGTAGAAAATTTGAGTTAGACTCATAGAAATTTCATTTGTTGTTTCAGGGTCTGATATATTATAAGCACTTGGGTGAAGAGGCATTTGAAGATTCTTTTGATTTTGTGATGATTGATAGTTGTAGACCTATTCCTAATATATCGCCTATGCAAACGGTCAATGTAAAGATAACACCTGTTGATGATTTGCCTCCTAAGCCAGTCCCTGGTATTACAAGGTAAGGTTGGCTTTAATACTAAGTTATACATTTTGGATGGATTTATCTTTTTCGGTTCAATTTAATGGTACCTTTTTTATTATATTACCTATAATATTTTTTTTATGATAATCACAATGAAGTAATCTTAATAGGGCTCTGGTTGTAAATGAAACTGACATCGCTTTTGTAACTTCGAAAATGTTGTCGTACATTGATGAGGAACAGCCAGGAAGCGATATAAAATACTCTCTCACGAGTGACTGTCACAGGATGTCTGACGAAGAGACATCCAAGGAGTCGGGACATCTGGTATTTACTGAAGACATGATCATGTTAATGAAGGATCCAACTGCTCCGATACTGAAGTGAGAAAGTAGTAAATTGAGGTGGTAAATATCACCTGTAGCTATGAGCTTCAGCATTTGTAGCTTTTGACTCTGGTAGAACATCTAACCATTGTATTTTACAATCAAAACTAGGGTTGTTTAAGACAGTAATGTTTGCAGAGGCTTCCATGTTTTCCCCCAAGTTAAATGACCTCAACACTCTACGCTAGGTGACAATTTCCAAAAGGATAGGAAATCGAAAACTTATTTGTAAATAATGGACAACAAGTTTTAATTGTTGAATTGATTCTATTTAGATAATAATGCATTTTTTCCTATGTAGTATTTATTCAAGTTTTCATCATGTTACAGAATGTTCAGTCAAGAGGCAGTTAATCACAACAAAGTTGCTTTCATGCCACCTATGGATGACATCGGTCTGAAACCATTGTCCGTTGAATTTCTTTATTCCGTCAGCGATTCTCAAGGCAGCACACTGAACAACGAAAGATTTATCATAACTATACTGCCAGTAGATAATCAGGTATCTACAAATTCATGATTTTTTAATTTAAGACCGATATTATCAATTCCACTGGGACCAATTTTATCAGTAATTTTCCCAAATGCTGTTATGGTCAGTCCACCCCTGCAATATTTCCTAGCTATTTCATGATTATCTTCTTTGTTGCACTGAATCTTTGTCTAAACTTCCTTTTCCTACAAAATGCAACCTCAATAGTATTTTAATTATTTCACTGCACGAATTTCTAATGAATACGGTATCTGCTCCGAATACATGTGGGTATTCATCAAGTCTATATTTTGCCCACCTTTCTTATTTCCCAATTCTGTTTGAACAGGCACCACACTTGGAAATCGACAAGTTGCATTTGAAAGAAGGTGGAACCATGCTTCTTGGACCTGAAAATTTCAGAGTCACTGACAGGGATACAGGAATATACCAATTAGATTTCATTATCACCGAACTTCCAGTATCTGGTGCAATAGAAAAAGGTGGCCAAGCACTTTCAGTGGGAAATTCCTTCAGTTTTATTGATATAGAAGAATTTAGGTTGGTTGCGATTTGTTTTAGGTAGCTAAAAACTTGCAGTCATCTTAAATATGCTTTCACTGATTCATTTTTCAGAATTATATATTCTCATGATGGAAGTGAAACTCATTCCGATGGTTTCAAACTGGTTGCCACTGACAGCAAACAAAATTCCTCTGTCGTCTTTGTCCGTGTTATTATTCAACCAGTTGATGATGAAAAACCAGTACTGAAAGGTGTTCATTACAATTTGGTTCGGTTAATATTTTCATTCTTACCTAGCTGACCTACTGTCAAATGCTATTTTTATGGGTACTATACTTATTAGCAATACGCATTCAATCCAGAACTGGTTTGAGAGCTTGACTTCATTTGAGACTTGATTTAAAGTGCATTTGTATTCTCCTTTTCGCATTTTTGTATATGTATATTCAAGAAGGTGAAATCGATGTAGTAGAAATAAACCCATGTGCCGATTTCGATTTTTCATTTTATTGGTTGATAAACAGATGGCCGACTTCCTCTCCATGTAAGAGAAGATAGTGTTTCTGAAATAACACAACAGCACCTGAGCGCAACTGATATAGATACCAATGACGGGGACATCATTTTTGAATTTGTAAACGGTCCAAAATCCGGATCAATTTTAGTAAAAAGAAAAGTGAGTTGTTTGTATCATAAAAGCATGTTGTTTTTTAGCAGAATCCTATTTTTGTGTTGATCAAATTAGAGATTTGGTGTTCATGTGTCCACTTTTACAGGCCTGTTAGCATAGGCCTTAATAATATTAGATATAGTTAGAGTACTGCATGGTTAAAATAATGAATATAAATTTGAATTGCAGGAATCCAAAATTTTCACTCAACAAAATATTATGGATGGAGACGTACAGTATAAACATGGCGGTGATGAAATTGGCTATGTTCCTGCTCATGATACCGCTATTTTCATTCTTTTGGATCATCCAAAAGTTCAAGGTTTGTATCGTGCATTATCCCTAAAAAGCTGGTTGCATAATTTTCTTCACAATACAGGTACATCATCAATTTTCCAGCACCCTTAATTCCCGAGTAAAAAATTCCACCTCTCATTAAGAGCAACATGGATATTCATAAGCTTTATTTAAAAAAATATAGCGATTTATCAAATTTTAAATCTACTTTATGAAAATGTTGTTATTAAAAACCATATCCATGATTTTGTCCACACTGGAAGAGATTCTGGAATCCTACAAATAGTTTTGGCTGTGATTCTCAATTATCCTTCTACCTCAATCTCTCCATTTATGTCTATGTTAGATAACTAAATTGCATTGTTTCAGGACTATCTAAATCCTGAGAGTGTTCCAACATCATGTCATATCCCGCACCACTTTGAAAATTGATTGTCAGACAGATAGTCAACAATATACCCAGTTATAATAAAATATTCTATTACAGGGGCTCAGCTTGAGGCTCTCGATGACTTGTCATATTCCGAAGAAGATGATGTGAATGGTTACATCGAAGTTTACGAACTTGATATAACTATTTTACCAGTGAACAACCGACCTCCAAACCTTATTCTTGGTAGTGCTTTATTTCAGTGTGATGAAGGAGGAAGACATCAACTAACTGATCAGCATCTTATGGCGCATGATTTAGATTCTC
>QRAM01000339.1:0-108185 GCA_013436055.1 Halocynthia roretzi
TTTTTTACACCGTGCTAATATTATTCAAGTACAAGCAGTAAGTCAATGTCTTTATCACCATACATAGTCTGCATTGTATCATTAAATTACCCTTTACCTCGGATTGCTAACCCAAACTGATACCTTGAAACAATGACAATCGTTTCTTTAAAATTTTTGTAAAAAGGTGTATTGCTAATCATGTACTTATGCATTATCAAATACTGTATTGAAAGCAGTCTTAGTATCTATCTAGCCTTAACTGCATTTATATCAGGATCTATCTCCATGCCAAATTTCCATGACAGCCAAATATCTCTTGGCAAAGCTTTTGCTTGAATTGTATTTGAAAGTGCCTGATTCTTACCCAGCTTTGAAATCGTACACGGTATATTAGGAGTATATCCTGCTTTTATACCACCGACCACCGTTCTAAGTTTTTGCTATAGGTGTGACAATAAATCATTTGAGTATATTACATGTAATAATGTTTTTGTTTAATGGATTTTTCTGGTCGTTTGATCTTCGATGAGGAGGATAAAATTCTTTGCTATACTGTACTTTGAAATTTACTTGCAGTGTGCTACTGTGAATGAGTAGTAGTGTGTATTCTGGGTTTTTTTGATTGTTGTTTTTCGTTTCAGGGGCCTATGCTAAACTATAGTAGTCAAATATTGTGATTGTGGATAATAGAACTTGAACATGATCGGGACAAAAGGGACGAAAATATCGCTGATTAGCATAAGATATTCATATTTGTTATTATGTCGTCATAGAATCTAAAAAATCATCCTATTATTGATATTTCTAATTAGCATAACACAACCTATAAATAATAGTAATAACCATCACTGTTATTCATTGAACATAAAGTGTGACAATGGTAGCATCGAAAGGAACAAAGAAAGTAGTGAAGCAGGCTCCGCCGGCAGCGAGCAAGGGTAGGAAAATGAAGAAGAGACGGAAGGAAACCTTCGGGATTTATATTTATAAAGTTCTGAAGCAAGTACATCCAGATACCGGTATTTCGAGGCGAAGCATGAACATTATGAATTCTTTCGTCAACGATCTATTCGAACGAATCTCCTCGGAAGCTTCACGTCTGGCTCATTACAACAAGAGGCGAACGATAAGCAGCCGCGAAATTCAAACAGCGGTTCGTCTACTTTTACCTGGAGAACTTGCGAAGCATGCGGTTTCCGAAGGAACCAAAGCTGTGACAAAGTACACCAGCTCCAAGTAAATCCGATATTTTCGGAAGATTAATTAACGGCTCTTTTCAGGGCCACTCAAAACTTGAACAACGAGTTAATGGTTAGATATAACCGACAGCTGTATCTCGGTTAAGGTGCCCGTAATTCCTCCACGCTCGATCCCATTCTCCCGTATTTTGTTTTTAATAAGTAATCAGTGTAAGTATGTTAAATTATTTTCTCAAAATTGGGTATCATACGCCCATGACTACTTTGAACGTAACTTGTAGATGTTTGTCATTCTTGTGATAATCTTGAGGTATGAATCCAAGTCAGCTATTAGTTAACAAGTACTCCTGTATCGATGTGCTTGTTTGCAACGCAACGCAAAAATGACCACACGGGTTAAATGCTGAACATAGTCCTATCCGGAACTTCAAAGTCGATCCTGGAATAGATTTTTAAAAAACATTTCTACGAAGTCACGTAGATATCTAGGAAAATCAATGTTATCTGGGTATTTCACTTTTTTGTTACATTTTCAGAGGAGAAAGAGGAGATGGTCACCTGTCACTGCGTGAGCAGATTCTATCGTAGACAGAAAAAAGGGGCGCTCCTTATTCCCTTGTTTCTTTCTGTTAATAAAAGCGTGACGGTTAGCGTCTTTAGTAGGAAGCTAAAATGATCACTCTTTTCTTCTCAGGCAACGGTGATGTGAGCATGTCTCGGTTGTCTTCTAGGTAAGATGTTTATAGTTTTAGATGTATTTGTTGCATTTTTGACTAGACTGTTAACTACAATAAGAACTTGCTATTAGAAACGCAACCTGTATCATTCACTGTAATGAAAATTGACCTGGAATGAAGACCAATGCTCGATTTGAAATTTTGACGTCCTAAACTATATAGAAACTTGCATCAAAACATTACATCATAAGCATAAAATTGTTTACTGGCAAATGATTAAAATTTCCTTAAGGTTTGTTAATAACTGATTATTGAATCATTCACTCATTCCACTTTAAAATTTGGCCCAGATGGCAAATCTATTACAGAAATCTTGCTGGAGATTTGTTTTATTTGCTAACAATTTGGAACTACTCTATTGGTGACAATTTAAGTTTGTGAGATTGATTTAAGATTGTGCGGTATAAAAACTGCTCACAAAATGCTTTCATCGCGCCACTGTGCAATAGGACCAATAAAATCAGTTTTTGTATAACATACGGCACGGCGTTATCGCGTGTAAGGGTATTCGCTGATTACTGAATTTGTAGCTACAAATCAAAATAATAATAATCGAAATTTCGCTTTCGGAATCGTGTGATTCAACCAACCTTAGTTTAAAAATTACAAACGTTGCATCGGTAATCAGTGAATTTCCATTCAATAGCTCTACTTGTAACTAATTATCTGGCAGCTAGAGCCGACTGAAATGATCTATCTCGACTGGTAATAAAATGCGTACTAGTACGATCCTTCTGTGTTCTTTCAACTAATGTATAAACTCGTCTTCATTCAGATACACAAGGCGATCGCATGTTCAGTGATTATTTTTAACGGCCAGAACTATATGCGGCATCCCGTAGAAAGCTTCACTTCAAGCAGCAGGAGGTAAGAATGAACATACTGAAAATTTGTAATACTGTTGAGCCTTCCATATCTCGATTTGACATACGGATTGCTGTTTTTGTATATCTCTTTAGTCTGTCGTGATGTGAATAGGTAGATATCACTGGAAAGAGAATTAAAACTGAATTCATTTCAAGTATACACTCATAAGTACTAATTTGAGTGTGATTGGTTCATTAGAAGTTCATTCATAAGCTTGATTGTACTTTGCCATCTAGCGGTTGTAAGTTTTTAATTCCCTCAGCCTTATAAACCCCCTTATAAACATTAGGTGAAGTAAATATTCCAACCGCCAGATGTCACTGTTGGATCATTTATAACAGTTAGGTGAATTGAAAATTTTCAACCGCTAGATGGCAAAGTACAATCAACGCTTATAAATGAACTGACATCTAGCGTTTGGAAATTTTTACTTCTGACGCTTATAAGTGAACTCCTAATGATCCAATCACGCTGAAATTAGCACATATCAGATTTAACACATGAACCAACATTCCCGGAACGTCTCATATGTACTAATTTCGGCGTGATTGGATCATTAGAAGTTTAAAAAGCATTTATAGATGAGTAACCCGGGACCGATCCATTTTAACTTTAATAAACCGGCGGCTCACGTACCCAAGGTAGAATTTGTGATTCTCTTTTCTGGAGGCGAAAACGGCAAAAAGGCCAAGGATGTCAATGTTAGCAGAACGTAAGTTTTAAGAGTTAAGTTTTAGTTTTATATTATGTATTGTTGTTTTTTGCTACGCAGTTAGCCTATTTACGAGTGTATTACAACAATTGGATAGCAGAAAATCGCTAATCCTAGTCTCCCCGCCCCCAACCACGTGGAACAGTTATCCTGCTTTTTCGTATTTTAGTGACATTTTCAGCCGTGGTTTGTCCAAAAACCTTACTATGTTAGGTTTGTGTGATGGGTAGGATCAGTGTTAACCCACTCTATCCCTCAGCCAACTAACGTAACATAAGCTTACCATAACCTATTTTTTTGTTGAACCAGATTTGTACTGGAATAACTTGTCTTTTTCTGTTGTTTGTTTGTTTGTCTTTATAAAGATGTTTATTATTACTCAGCCAGAGAAAAGAAAAAGTGGTCAACTGATCCACGTGGAACAAACTGGTCCAAGGATGAAACAAAATTCGGTTTAAAAATGCTAAAAAAAATGGGATGGTCCGATGGAAAAGTAGGATTTATTGGTGTTTTTATTTAATTTAATGAAACGATGTATTCGTTACTAATGAATAATGCTCGGGTTGGAGAAATATTGCACGCTGTTCAATTCATGTACGCTCTCCTAACACTGAGCAGAAGAATAACTTAAGAAACGAATATTAATAAATATTATATATTAGCAGCATTGCTAACTACAACTATGTACATTTGCAACACGAATAAGATCTGGAATGCACGGCTTAAATGAGCAACACGTGATTTCACTTACTGAGCTTGAATTACAGTTCATGCAATATAACCTGAAACAATATCGACTATTCCTATTTTCTTTTCCAGAGAACTGCACAAATAAGTATCCATTCATAAAATTTACTTTTGTTATTATTAAATTTGAACCACTGGTTCTTTGAAACCAACTGCTATCACTACTTTGGTCATGACCCTGTGTGGTAAAATACTGGAAGCCAATATGAGTGATTACATAGTATTTCTGAGTCGGGTAGCAGTAGCGTTTATATTTATAATCTGTGCTCCAAAAATATATCTTGATCATTTCTTTACAGGGCTTGGGAGCCAACGAGAATGGTATAACAACACATATAAAAGTGTCGCATAAAACTGACAACAGAGGTGTCGGATGCAGCATGAAAGAAGAGGTAGGGACATTGCTTGTGTTACAGTTTCCATCGACCCTTATCGTGTATAAAAAGAGTAACAAGAAGCCACATTTGTCAACTAACAGATGAAATACACTTAGCCCTTTATTTAACAGACTAAATGATGTATCCTTGATCCATTAATTACGGTTTTCAAAAGATGCAGGGAGAGGTAATTCCGGTAGCCAAATCAGATCGATAACATAATCAAATCCAACATACACATATTTACGAACTGGTAATATGGATTGGCACCAGTACTGTCCTCCATAAGTACCATTACCACAAACATGATCATTTTGAATAGAATTAATAAAAATTAGGCAGTATTGCACGCACCAGACTTCCTCGCGTCTGAATTGTTTTATTGGAGGTTTGAGCGAAGAATAAACTTAAGCTGAAATATTCTAGAACAATTGGATAGCACATCAGGATGATTTTTCCAGTCTCTTGTCAGAACTGAATAATCATCATGCTGTCGACATCCAACAGAAATCTGAACGATCAAAAGACTCCAAAGGTTTGAGTTCTGAAGTTTATTTTGTTGTATTCTTTGTAAGCTCTTTTGAAATATTTCCAAATCAACTCTAAAGCTTTTTCATTGAATAATAGGTGAAGAATAATTGTTTCTTTACTATGTTGGAAATGCTGAAATTATTGCAAAAAATCCAAGGCAATGCAATTAAAATTTTCATTGTCTATTTCACCTTTGCTACACGTAATTGTGTGATGCTCAATGTAACCAATGCATCTAAGGAAATTTGAATTTTGTTTATCGTTGCAGTTACATATCTTGAGAAGTCGTCCAAATCTCAGAAGAGAGTACACTACCAAAAGTTTACAAGAGGTTTATTTTACTTTATATAATTACTAGTATACACATAGCCACCACCACATAGTACCACGATCTAACCAATATTTTGTCATTAAGGAAATATACATAAACCATTATAATAGAATCTTTAAAAAAAATTCTCAGAGCTCAAGTGAAATCTTATCATAAATTTATTTTGTTATATTCCTGGTAGGTAAAGATCTATCAAACTACAAATCTGCTGACATGGCTGCTATATTTGGAAAGGCAATCTCGCAAAGTGCCCCAGTCACTCCGAGGAATCTCTCAGAGGTGGAAATTTTGAATGTTTCGGGATTTCTGTTTAATTTTTCTTTGCCTCACAACAGCCAAACAAGCGATAACCGAAGAGATCCTGCAGCTATTTTCCACTCATTGTATCTTCAAATTCATGTTATATATATTTTTATTTGACTTGATAGGCAGAATCAAGTGATTGTAGCAGCACTGCATCATGTCCTGAGAACAAAAAGAGAAAAAAAAGGAAAAAAAAGAAAAGTTTTAAAAATAAGCAAAAAAGGGAAGATTCTCACATTGATCAGGAAGGCTCAAATATCAACCATACTACCTCAACTATGAGCGTCCAGGACTATTTTGCACAGAGGATGGCAAAGTTCAAAAGAATAGTGAGTATAGTAAATCTAGTATATCAATTTGCATTGCTTTTGGTTCTTCGCAATTTATCTCTTTCTGTTTTTTTTCAAATGAATTTTGTGAACAGAATTCAGAGGTACTTGATCCTACAGAAAAATCCAAAACTAACAATGTTGATGATGATACAACTGATGTAGTTGTGGTGAGTAAAAATATGTACATCTTATCTCGGTTTGTATTTATATCTTCTACTATCTTGGCTTTCCGGACCCGGATTCCCGAAATTTGGGCTAAGTTCAAACGGATCCTGTTCAAAGATAAACTGATTTCAAACCAATCTTTCTAACACCTCAAATCGTGAATTTCCTCGTATTTAATAGCTGTATACTAAACTCTTTACAATTTTTATGATTGAAGTTGATTTAAAAAAAAGCTTATTCCAATGAATTAGCCATGAAGTGCTACATTTTTCAATCCCAAGTCATTTCTAATCTGTATGTTTCCACTTATAATTTGTTCAATATAGGATCCATTGGATCAACAAGATAAAAAGATAGCAAATGGAAAATCAAAGAAGAAAAAAAAGAAACGAATGCCAGTAGATAATGAAGGGAGTGGAGCAGGAGAATCGGCAGGCGTGGACAATACAGTATTAAAAAAGAAAAAAAGGCGCAATGATGAAGAAGGTAATCAACATAATTCAGATAATGTTTCAGGCTTTGCAAGGACAGGCGAAGGAAAATCCTTAAAAAAGAAACGAAAAAAGGATGATAAATCTTGTGTGATTGATGCTTAATGATATGGATGGATATGGAGATGAAGGAATATGTCATCACTACAAACTCCATGGAGATTCGTTATATCGTGAAGGGATATGCATTCTATTGCACTGAATCATTATGTAGGCTGCATGGAGGGTAGCAAGCTGGTTGTGATTATGTATTTGTTTTAGAAAATTTTTCTTTAATAAACAACAAGTATTTTATATTTCGTATTGTATTTGCTGAATTTTATTAAAACGCTGTTCTGTCGACCCGTAAAAGATGAGGTCCTACAACTTGGAAAATTGATTCATGATGGACGAGCATCAAGAAATTGACTATGACCGACTCTTTTTGAAAAAGCCCCTGCTCTTCTATACTCCGTTAGTCCCATCTGGAATGCAGAAGAATTTTGCACAATGTGATTTGCATTAATTACGAGTTGTCCTATATGCAGCTTGTAATACGTGTGTGTTATTCAGTTGTTTGTTGCCGCAATGGCTTGTGGTGTATCTTGTAAAGCTAAACGTATCGTGATTATGTTTTATCCTAAATCTTCAAAGTTACTTTGCGGTAAAATTCAAATCGTGTTCACCTCCACGATTTCTCACTGGCTGTTTCGGATTGGAACACCATTATTTGGTTATATTACTACTTCAAAAATCGGCGGCATTTGGCGCCACTTGTAAATAGTTTAGCATTCGGCTCTTCTTCCCTAGAAGGAACAACGATGCCTTCTTCCACGATTCGTAAATAACTGGACAGATTACGCGACTTGTTAACATGATGCCGTTTTACCAACCGTCGCTTTCCCCTTCGCTAACCTTATTATTCATACAGGTCATTTGGTTAATGCCAAGCTGGCTGCCGAGAACTTGAACCGGCGCAAAATATCAAAAGGTCTCTCCTGGTGTCTCGTTAAAATTATTGGACAGTGAGAGCTATACCGTGCTTGTTGCATATTATTGACTTAAGGGCTAACCTAGTAGGTGAAGAATGCACCTGTTTCAATACCAATCCGCTATTGCGTATAGATACTACAATTATTACTTTTATATAATTGCGTTGAGTATTATTCGGCCATTTTGTTCGGCACTCATCTTTAAGGTAAAAAATTTGCCAATAACGTGTGCTAGCTGCAAATATTTCCTACACGGAAACTTGTCGTTGTTCTTATAAGTTGAGCTAAGTGATGCTTGTCAAGAGGCCTTTGTTATAAACTTTCCGAAACTGCCAAACTTTCAAGAAAGAAAAGTGATGGGTTGCTCTATATGCCTATAAAATTCAGCATTCTAAATTTTCACGTCGCTAATATTTCCGCGCATTGAAATGAGTTTTTGGTCTCAATTCAATTTTCACGCGACCCGAGACGAGCCGCGACTCATCTTTCCGCCTATACAAGGTGACTAGTACTGTAACCTGATCTATTTTGATACTGTGAATCCCCGACAATGGAATCTAGTGTAGGCTTATCTATAAGCGTACAAAACCGCGACAAAAGTTCACAGTAAAGATTAGAAACATGCACTCGCTGCAGAATTAACAATTATTCATCAACACCTCGCTTAACACCCTTCGTTTACTGCTTTTCTGTTTTAACTCTGCAATCGAGCGTGTGTAACCTAATGTAGGTTTCCCGAACTAGGATCCGCGCAGTGGAACATCTTCACTATGACTGAATCAGCTTGTAACTCACAAATACTTCATTTGGTAATTGCTATGGAGCTGCTAGCCCAGCCCATGAGTCTCAGCTTGACAACAACGTGAGCTTTTGACAAGTTAATATGATTCGTGTGCCCGCAGTGGTATTTGCGATCCATGGGACGGACTTACAGTAAGACGTGTAGACTAATAAGTGAAATAAAGCAAGCTAGTGGATGACTTTATTCTTAATTTACAAGTGCAATTCGTTTTTCGAGAGCAATATGCTGAAAACCTCTGTTGGTATTATAATTTAATTGTCAGTATAAGTCACTGTTAGTCCTGGTTCACCTAATGGTATTTGCATATTTTTTCATCTTCCAATGTATATT
Source organism: Halocynthia roretzi (assembly GCA_013436055.1). NCBI lineage: Eukaryota > Metazoa > Chordata > Ascidiacea > Stolidobranchia > Pyuridae > Halocynthia > Halocynthia roretzi. The sequence goes on from QRAM01000339.1 coordinate 8,878, forward strand.
CGTCTAATTTCAATATTCACTTCAACCAACATAGTGGGTATCAACTTTAAAAGTTTACTTCCTAGGAATGCTTCCCATGCGTCGAGCGAATCATTGGTGTATAGTAGAGAACTTCAACCTTCGACTAAAAACGGTCTCTGTTTATGTTGTGGAGACGGCAAAGCCATCATCGTGATTGATTATCATATGCAGAATTATCTGTGGGAACCGGGGTTTCGATTACCGTAATAATCACCGAATGGGGAGTTGGAGTATGACACCGTATGCATTCCATAACGATCACCGCCTCTACAAATAGATATCATATAACTTTCTGCATAAAGGATGGCTCACTATCTACCGAGGGGGTTGGTAGGTTATTCACCAAGCATATTGACTAGCATACTCAAGCGCATACATAAATGATCAGTAAAGTGCTCTTAGAAGTGTTGAACTGTAATAGTTGCCCTTATAAATCCGCGTTCGGAAATTAGCGTCTCATTTCCCATGTTTCCTGTCGCCATTTCAGTCAAGCCTTACTATTCATTTGTCAGTGAAGAGATTTGCGTATTCATAATAATGATTTCAGGTATACTCGTTTGATATAAGGCTGTATATGCTCATCTTCAGTACTACGACACAGCTGCAATAACCAATTTTTCGTGTACTGTACTGTAAAAGATAGAATAGGTAATACGTAAGGTCGGCTGGTGTTATTTCGAACAAAACTGCTGATTTGCCTCAAAGATTTGTGCAGTTCTATAATTGCCAGCGAAATTTTTCAACCTGATTCTTACAGCCAAAGCCCTTCCTTTACAGCCCTAAGTTAGTACTACACCGTATACTTAACTATTACGATAGATTGAGCACATTCCTATATACTGAGTCTCTTTGCACTGCGGGTTGAAAACGAATATACACGGTGTTGTAGAAATTCAAAACTTTCGTTTATTCCAACGAATCTTAGTAATAATCTGTAATCTGATCTTCAAATTAACGAAACAAAACATAGATATAACCGTGAAACATTTAAAATCGTGAGCTCAAAGAGATGCCAATCTGTTAAGCACCAAGATTGATCAGTTCTGTTAACTACGTAAATGTGCAGTTTGAAATATGGCAATAGAGTTTCCATTCACAACGGTTAGAACAAAATGCATTATACATAATGAGAAGTAAACCAGTGGTTTTTCTAACATGTAAAAGTAAAGTATTAAATTTTTTAATTCGTAATAAAGCAGCGGCATTACCAAGTAGAGTAATCCCTCGATTTACGCGACGCACGCTTCAGAAATTTACTCAGTTACCACGTATAATTTATTTCAAGTATTTTCAATCCTGATACTTTTTAATGGTATTTATGAGCTTTTGGTTAGTTGGAAAAAAAATTACCCAATTATTTCATTCAATTCAATATTTATTATTTTTGAATATTCGGGGAGGTAGAAGCAAATTTCCAAATTTCCTACATAGATGGATATTTTTGTTATATCATAATATACATATTGTATACGTTAATCGAAGGAAAACTGTGTGGCAATAAATGATAGCTTGGTATTGGCAATAACCTGTATTGGAGCGATACGAATAGCACATTATAACAGTGGAAGGCGTATCAAGTGAATGTACGATCTCTGAAGAACTGATTCAATAGAAAAGAAATCCATATAGGACTACGGCATTATACTATGGCACAAGTATATTGGAGTACAATGAATGGTCGAGTTGCAGCAGCAAAATAATAACTTGTCAATTCCCCTATTGCTTTGCTGCGAAAAATTTCTTAAAAAAGTAACAAAGGTAGTAGCAAATAAATTTAGAACTCATAAATTTTTGATAACAATCTCGCATAATGGCAATGCCTGTTTTCTAGCACAATCACCGGATAGAAAATGTACATATATATATAGTTGCTGTTTGCTTTTTTTCTGTATTGTGATTAATAACAGCTCAAATGATGGTATTGACAGTGTTCGAAGTGTATATATTGAACTTGCATAAATGGCGATGGCCAGCACTAGGAACAGTACGAGTATCGCTGAGTACAGTAGCTTATATATTGATACAACAAAGTCTTGAGTACATCGATTCATCTATCTTTTGAAAAAATAAAATCATTGCAAAATGGTGCAGAAAAATGCGGAAAAGTTGATTGCGTGCTTTCATACGGGCTCCTTGTGTAGATTGTCAGTTTGTATTTTGTGTCTGTAATACCTTATAGTAGTTCAAATTCAGCTTTATTATTACCTTTAGATCTCTATGCTAGTAGTCGACCACAGAAGAAGGGACTTGGTATTTATTCCTTATAAATGGTGGAAGACACACTGGGTCCCAATACACCTCATACGTAATAATTTTCAGGCCCAGGTAAGTCAGAAAATTGCAACTGAAATGCTCGGCAAATAGATGTAACCATTCAGTTATAAAACATTGAGAAAAAAACATAAAAATAGCAGTAACTGAAATTTCGGTTTACAATACATTCATCGCTTAATTCCTCATCTTTATATCTGTCATCTTGGATATGCGCTTATAGAAATAGAAATATAAATAGCTTTCTCGAGTTACTATGTAGTTCTTGAAAACAAACAACAACAAATTAGAAAAAAAATGTTGACCTAACGTTATGGACTTGTATTGCTTTCCGTTGTCGCCGTTCTTTCAGTTGAAATGCTTATTGTGACGTAGAGATGACATCATCGCTCACTGACGTCATAGCATTATTCGTGTAGAAGTAATGATCGATGTCGTCCCGCTGATAAGTTGACGACTCGTTGGTATTTTTCGTTTGGTACTGCGTTTCAGTTCCAGCGCTGTATGTCTGTTGACCTTGATTGGGCGAATAGCTTTCAAATGAACCACTGTACTGATCATTGTTCGTAGCAGACAGTGCCACCATTCTATCTGCATCCAATCTCTTTGAATGCGTTTCTTCTTTGGCGTGATAATTTCCGACATTGCCGTTACGCAACAGAATAGGAGGCTCGGACTTAGCATGTGACTGCATCACATAATCTAAACTACTGGGAAGCCTCGTGAAACTTGTCTCGTTTGTCATACCGTTGACCAAAGCAGTTGATTTCAAAGGTGGCGGGGCGTCACGACTGGAGTACGGTAGATCAGAAATAGCTCGGTGTTTCCAATCTGTGGAATAATTCGTAGGTGACTGTTGGGGCAAGGAATCTGGGGTTTCCGATGTTGCCTGACTGCCTGCACCACTGCTTTCGACCAGATCGTAACCGGGGGCTTGTGAGCTATAGTATACCGAATTGCGGGCATAATGCAAGCCACTGTTGTATAATGCACGGTTTATATTGCTAGAAGTCGTTGTGTATGTAGATGATTGGGCGGCCGTCGGATTAAAAAATTGCTGATCCTGTAGAGGTGTGGTCAAGAAAGGGTAGTTCAATTCATCGTAACGAGGTGAGTTTAGGTTTTCAGTGAGAGTTGCGTTCGTAGGGTAATGCAAATCCCCTTGCTGTTGGGCTTCCAAACCGGATGAATCCATGGCTGACCTGTATGCGTCTTGCTGTTGATATATAGAAGAAGTATCGAACGGAGGCGACATTTCAGGACTCGGTAATCCCCCACTATGTCCACTGTACGAATATTCGGCCGCTCCACGATTCAGGAGACTTCCGCCTGGTGTCGCTGCTGTTAACGACGAATAATACGGAGTTGTCACGCCTAAATAGGAGCTGGCAATTCTAGAATTAAAGCAATTCGACGTAGTCTGGTACGCCGATGGGATGATGCTTGGTGAAGATGATGTCATAATGTACTCGTGGTAGGGGTTATAGGATCCGGATGATGCTAGAGAGTAGCTGGAATACATTTTGGTGGAGGGGTCGGTATTGGCAACCCCACTGTAATCCCCAGCAGCAGCATAATTGAGACTGTATGGCGAATAGGAAGAGTTATAGCCGAGTGCATGCAAGGAGCCGTTAAGCGTACTGGTGGATAGATTTTCTCCTGTAAGTGCTGGTTTTCTTTTTCTTAGAGGTGAAGCAGAGACCAAGCTAGACGATGCGATATCTTGCGCTCTCAGTTGCAGAGACGAATTGAGTAGGGCCGAATTTTTGCTAGTTAACTTCCCGATGTAGTCTGTTTGGTTGTAAGGCACGCCGTTTTCGATTTTGATATTTTTTGTTCCCCTCCTACTACCACTGCTCAGTAGACTTCTTCTTGTGTTTGCGGCCATACTTGAAATCAGGGAGGACATTGGGTGGGTGCTATAGTCGTACGGTTTTCCCGCATCTCTGAGACCATTTTTGAGTTGATGCATAACTGCGCTCTTCTTGTCATAATCAAGTGTACTGAAATATTGTATAAAATACTATACTGAACATCAATAGCGATGATTTGAAGTGTACTGATTAACAGATAGTAGGCCTGATCGATCATTCATCAATTAGTCAGATGAGCTGTCTTACCTCTCTAGCAATAATCCATTCGAATCGAGCGGTTTGTCAGGATTTGTTCCGTCTTTTCCGCGTTTATTCTTTTGATCCTGAAAATATATATGTATTATTTTTTATTCCTTTTATTCTATACGTTCTATTTTTTGTTAGACTATCGCAAACCAAAGATATTTTTTCAACGTTCATTGCTCGATATTTAGGGGCTAATTCCTACATTGAGAGCGGAGTTTTTAGGTTTCAGGGGAGGAATTGAGATCACAGATATTCAAACTGTCGAAATATTGACGCAGTCGCATTTTCCCCTCTCCAGTAGAGGAAGTGTGACTCATGCTTGCACTTCAAAGCATCCTTTGTGGTTCGAGTAACTTAGAGGGCACACATGCTATTTAGAATGCGCCTTCGAAGTCAAACAATCTTGGAAAGGAGGGATAGACAATCTAACATTTGGTGAAAAGGGTAATGAGGCAAAAAGGTTAAGAGTCATTGCACTGAACGGAAGTCCCATAGTCTTAATGTTATAAACAAAAAACATCAAAAAATACATAGTTTCTACAGTTGTATATCTCTGTCTGCGGGGTAAGAAATATATAGTCTGAATTTCTATAACTTGCGTTTATATATTTCGTATTGCTATGTAAATATATATTAAATCGAGATTTTTATACAGCTCATTGGTATAGCCTGGTAATGCGCATTTACAAAGGTTACCACTGTACACGTGGTGGGCTTAGTGGAGATTTCTTTGCTCTGCGGACTAAGATACCAACGTATTCGGTCTCATACGTTTAATAAACAGCATAGTATCTTCTGAGCGGGCTGGCTCATCGACAAGATATCGGTTTGAATAAAGCGGTGGTTTACCGGTTAGGTTTGCAAATGTCAGGAAATCGAGGAAATCTCAAATCTCAAATTACATAGACTGCTTTTCGCGGTATTAATCGCAAGAGGCAGATGGCAGCAGGATAAACTGACTGCGTTGCAATCGTGAACGTTCGCGCTCGTAACATTATCATTCAATTCGAATGTATGCCCAACCTTTACCAAAAACGTTTGCGGCAGCAATTTGTCAAGATCCGGCATCGCCACATATCTGCGGTTGCTTTGGACAGAGATATTATGCAGAATACAAGTGCAAACCGTTTGCAAGGAGTAATATTAACTGTATTTGAACGATGGATTGCAACATTGATGGGTATCATGTTACTCTTCCAGTAATTCCTTCGCGTGAAACCAAAGGGTAACTGTGTAGTCACGAGTGGAATGGTTGTGAGTAAATTTACCCAAGCTACACCCTCCTCTTTCGCAAGGGTATGGGGGATTTTTGAAATTTCCTGTACTTGTCGCGGTATTTAAGGGTTATCTTCATGAATTATTTCCTTTTCGTAAAAGAATGTAGTATTAATATCGTTGAAGTTTGAGTTAAGTTAGTATAAGCCCTGTAATATATGACAAATGCAAAGATTTGCTTAATATGCAGTTGTACATGATATGTTATTTCCCCAAATCGGTGTTGTTTATTTGGATATTTTCATTGATCCCGGTACAAATTTGGAATCTAATGTGTGTGGGATGTAGGCGAATTCTAGTTGTTTCCTGCTAGTGCTACGTCATAGGATAAAGGTGTATGTTGCTATTTGTCATCTGAATAAGGTAATCAATATTCTTCAATCCCCTCCTTTGGACATTATCGTAATCTTAAGTTTGAGTTCATCCGTATAGATGTCTAATATTCTACTTTTACTCCACAAAAACCACAAAAGTATAGAAATAGCTAAGTATAGAACAAACCTTTCTTCTTCTCGGTCTGTATTTATAATCAGGATGTTCTTCCATGTGTTTTTGACGGAGTTTCTCGGCGTCGTTGACGTATGGGCTCTTTTCTTCCTTCGTCATGTTTCTCCATTTCACTCCTAAACACAAAATCAATTACTTAACCTCTTGAGTCGTTTCACAAGAAATTATTTAGGATCGATCAAGTAATATTTCAGGTAATGCTTGACTCTTTACATTGCATTCACATTCATGGTCAAGTATCAAAGACGCTACACTATGGAACAATATGTAATGCAACACGGAATTAAAATTATTATTATGTGATCAAAAGTACTCCAGCGATGTAGGCGCATTTTGATGCGAGTGTTTACTGCTTATTCCCGTCATGCTATACTTATTCTGTGTATTATGATGTTTCATATAGTCTTTGATAGTTCGCACATTAAAATTGACATATTCCTGCTAATCCAGGAAACTGAGCGCTGTTATATCCAAATGATGTTGTCTAACTAGGACCCATCGCAAACACATTGAAAACTGGCGGTAATTTGAACAAGCTGTTTACTGGAACAGATATATTGTGCAAAAGACCAATAAGCCTACTGAGAATAACCAAGGTAACCAATGACAGGTTACTGGGAAGAAAGCGACCCCGATTGGCAAATGATTAATCATGTTAAGTGGATTCCACTTCATATCAACTACGATTACCACGAAAATGCCTCTATTATTAGTTCGATATGTTAAACTAGAGAGATGGCTCGTTGCAAATAAGACCTGCAATGGCGGGCGGCGAACGAAATTATAGATCCATATCCATTACGGAATAAAGCAATAAAACCTATCAAGCGATTATCCGCTTGTAATAATTGACAATTTATTTGACTTGAGATAACTATCAGTTCCAGTAAATATGCAGCAGCCATTCGCACAGGCCCTATACAATCCTAATTTGCAGCAATAAAGGTTTTCCAATGTACATGAAACTTACCTCACAACACGTCATTCTACTACTCATTCAACGCACACATTGAATTGAAAAGCAACTAAAATTGCATCTACACATATTAATTTACTGTTCATAATTAATACTAGTAGAAACTCGGCGATGCCCGGATAATCCAGTCGAAAATAGAATCGTTAAATAATTTTTACGCCACAACTAAAGACCCTGATTCCCTGAATCACTCCACTCATTTTGGTTCTAATCGTTTAGTATTGTATAGCGTAATACCGGCATACACAGATATGTACATATATTATGTCAGGACTTGAGGGGTTTTGTTACTAGATTTGAACAGCAAAATTGTCATGATTTCCTTCTTGGGTATCCCATTCCGTGTGTACAAGTACGGCCAAATAAAATTGGATTGGTTCTTACGGAAGTAATTTTTATGCCTGGATTACGAGTCTGCATTGCATTGCTAACAAGATACTTCGCAAGCAAATTGGCAAGCTCAGAATCATCTGCAGCACGCAATGCATGTGGTAATGAAATCTACGATGAAACAATAGAATACAATTGCCAACATAGTCTGTACATTTGAATCGAACGCAATGCATTATTTAGGCGAAAGATGAGGGAACTGAAATTTACTCCTCATTGAATTTAATAACTTTGAGCAACTCTATCGCAGACGAATACTTACTTCTTGCTCTCTATACAATTATCTTGCTATTGTTATGGTATTCCGTGCAATAGTTTGTCTGCCGATCGCGTCAGTTCCATTTATATAATCATTGTATTAAAGCATATAGAAAAGATATTGGTGGGTGCCGTATATTATTTTTGAATAGAAACAGAGGAAAATTAAGAATCTCCTATCATTGTGTGTATATTGTAGTATATTATTAAGGAGACAGCTAGTACAATAGGGCTTAATGAACAGTTTTATTCTTGTACAATGTGCATGTGTACGTTCAAATCAGGCTCGTTAAACTTTTCACTAACAAATGATGGAAATTCATAAATACAACAACTGTACCTTTCCTACTTTCGCTTATGCAATTTTTGTCACAATCTAAAGGCTTGCCCGCCTTCAACAGGTAGTTAGTGTCAGTGGCACCCCATCAAGTGGCGACAAGAGCACGTGATATACCCTAGGTATGTTACCGAGTTTTGTTTTAATTGGGAATGTGACACCGTGTATTTTATACAGTTGTACAGTGTTAAAAGTGGTATGTATAGAATATAAATGTATGCTGCCCCCAAACCTAAATGGCTATGAAATCGATTTATCCCTACACCGCGAGCGTGTAAACAGTCAATTTGATCGAGAATGAACACGTGGTATTTGGGCAGAGATCCAAGTAGAGTTTGCACGAGATGTGACTTATTTATACCTTGCAACATTTGTATGATGTGCGAGAAACAATCTGGTAAGCCAGGACTTGTAGCGATCTCAGTCAATAAAGTGTCTCAAATCGACCGATTTGCCTCGGTCTATTTTGGATAATTTTACTCTCTGTGGGTTGTTCAACACGAAAAGCAACACGGATTACAGACCAGCCCGCTCTCCGATTGGCTTATTTGACTCAGAGCCAAACGATATGTGACCCCACTATACCCTTCGCGGTCTGTTTCTCTGTATTTTGCCTGTCCGACGGGCTTTGACGGTCTCAAATTACTATAAACTGTATTACAAATATTTGATTCTGGTAGGTATGTTACGATCGCGGTTACGATGTAGCATTCGAAGTAGTTTACTGCTATACTACTATACTGCTTAGTTGGCCGATACTTAAATATGTATAAACATTAAAAAACTAATTTATCGATACATACTATTACTCTTAATTACCTTGTGTTATGTTTCTATCGTTGCACTTTATATTGTCGAACGTAGTACTTCGATTGGTAATGGTCACGATATAGGCTTAAGCATCTCCACACATCGCGTTTTTCGCCGTTTTCAATCACTTTCCCACAGGCTAAGAGAGAGCTCATTCTCCCACACCTACTTCGCACGCAACGAATCTTATGCAGCAATTCCTTATTAGGCTTTTAGGAACAACGAGCCAAATTTCTTTCAACTCAGCCTAGTACACGTTAAGCGAAAATTATTGATATGACATTTCGAACCGATATTTTTCAACTTGTTGACCAAGAATTATCCGAATTCACACGCGTTTGAACATTTGTACTTGGTATAAAATTGTGTGTGATGTTCACGACGATTTTACCTATTTGGAACTGACATAACTTGTCTCTCCCAATTACCGTCGCATTGCTGGTTATTAAGATTCATCGTCTCGTGGAATAATAGCAATTTTAAAACCCGAAACTCATCTTTTCGTTTAATTTTCATTGACTAAGTCGACTCTCAGTTTTTTTGTCATTTGGCGTGGTGTATTGCTCGAAAAATTCAATTCCGGAGTATTTACGGTTATTCGTTGTTATGTGAGAATTTTGATAAATCCGCTTTTGAGCACACCCTGTGATGACTTCTCATCATACTCGCCGATACGACTTCAATATTAGTAATAAGGCGGCATGCTTCAATTTTCGTAATAGTGCGGAGTCATCGTTTCCAGCAGTAGTGGGCTAAATCAGATTCTCGGTTTTAGAACACGTGCATTAACTTATCATGGAATAAAATTTCTTTTAATTGGCAGTGAGTTATTCTCTATCCGAATTCCATATAAATTTACTCGCACAGCCAATTTGCCGTTATTGTAAAAATAGTATACATCAAGTTTGTTCCGTATTCAGATAATAAGCACGAATGTTTGTTTCTCTTGAAACGGACCGCTATAGCGCCCCTCAGTGGCAAAAATGAGAATCTGGATATAATGTATACACTTATAAGAAGTTTTCCAATATATGCTTATCGGACTCGGATCGGACTGTTACTCAACTGTAGAAAAAAAGCTCATTTACGTTCGACACTGCAGATGAATAGCAATTAGTATTCGCCGTGGAAGGGGCTCATTGATAGCATTGGTTAACATGTCTATAATATATGACCCCCATGAAATAAGGATTTAACGCGTATATACGTTTGACGCAATTCCGTAGTTCCACGTAGCGTACATATCGATTTCTGGACATTTTACATCGGAAAGTAGCATTAGTAATCGCGAAGATATTGAAAAGTTAGAAAGAAAAGAACTTTTAGAACTTTTATTATATATTCGAGATGGGAACTCGTACAGGATCTGAGTCAACGTCCTGTGCCGCATACTCTGCTTCCGCTGTTCGGGTTGCAATTTGCTTAGAGCTAAAATGGTCTTCAACAATCTACTTTCTGTATTTTCGTATTACTTATCAGTTTTCCACCTAGCTACACGGAACCATGAAACAGCCAAAAGCGACCAACGGGTTAAATTGCCGAACTGTACAAACCATGCATTTGTCGATTTGACATTTTAAGTTGTGTGATCGTGTTAATATCTTGACAGATTATAGACCTTGTTGACAAGAACGGGAAACGGTAAAACTCAGCACAAGCAGCAATAATAATTTCAGTTACACTCGCGGTTATCAGAATGGTGTACGAATTAGAGGAAACCGATTAATATACACATGCATGTTCGTCGGGTAATACGATATGTACATGTGGGGTCAGAGAGAAGGAAAAATAAACACCCGAGAAAGAGTTAAATTAAACTATGGAAAATTTATCATCAGTCGTGTATTGACTGTACATTATAATATACAAGTCATCAAATGTCGTTTGTTTTTTATTTTACATGAATTTTCAATAATCCAAAACCAAAATCGTTTAAATTACTCCCATGTACGTAAACGAAGAGGTGAAGTCGTGACAGCATCTTGGCGCGTAAATTGGCGGTTTCGGTGTTTAATATATTTGCCGAACATCACTTTTGGACAGAAATCTTAGCATTACACTACACTACATTTAATTGTAAGTTCGTTTAGCTTACTTGTCAACAAATAGCAAACATAAAGGCTATCAACCATCAACCACGTACAGTGTGCTGTGAATATTCTTGGTGACCATAACCCCATAGAAAGTTTATAGTACTATTACTGTATTTGTTTCCAGTAAATAATTTTACTTCATTACCGATTCATACCTAGATTTCTTTTGAGAAATTTTTCGCCTCTACTTACAAATATATAAACTATATGTATACTAAATTGTTTAAAAATTTGTTGTTCAGGTTCATCAGTCTTTATACAAGAGAATAGAGAATCTAGATATATTGTATCAATATGTGTTTAAGTGCCAAGCGTTTGTACGTATAATATAACTCATATGCAGATTTAATGCAGCAGCATATTAATTAGAACGTTTCAAGACTATGCTGCTGCTACTGCTGCAAGAGAAGCGCAATTGAAGAATAACCCCGTTACGAAACCATTGCAGAATAGGAGGACGTTGGGTTTCCTGCGGAAACTATGCGTTTTCCTATCAGTATCATGTTTCCATCACATTTAGAAGATTTTGCAATCTCGGTTCTCAAGGAGCGGGGGATCAGAACTCGATGTACAATACAATACAATATGTCCAACACATATAGGCTTATATACTTATCTTCGCTGTTGTAGGGAAATCTTACGACAATGTTTCAAATATCGAGTGGAACAAAATTGTAAAATTTTAGACGTGGAACAAAATTTGTATCTGTTGTTGACGCTCTTGTTGTCGATAAATGTGTATCATAGTAATAAGCCGGAATAAGAAATTGAATCACGCAATCACCAAGGCTATGACGTGAATAACTAAATTCAGTACAAAACAACTAAATACTAAAGGTATACAAAACAAAATAACATCTGACGCATAACCAATGAAACAACTGGTATCGTCTCCTTCCTTTTGATGATGAAAGAAAATACAGTTTATCGTGGCGCAATAGATATGTTTTAGGGAAGATTTAATTACTTTAATTTTTTGAACGTAATTATCAAAATTATTCGAACGTAATTATCGAAATTTGCTGAGAAAATATTCGATTCATTTAGCAAAAAAAATGTTAGGTAACGGCGCGAAGGAATAAATAACGCTCACTACTTCTATAGGCTTGTGAGAAATACGAACGCAAGAATACATGTTTCAGGCTTGAGATTGTATAGGGGAAAATGAATGATGATGATGTACTTCATTTTTACAGTACTTTGCTACCCGTAGTCAATGTATTATATACTGAATCATAACGATTCAACATGCTCGTCAGGAAATACTATAATAATGAGCTTGAGAATATTACTAACAACTCAAGGACTTCCTTTGACATTACTAATGGCTGAAGTAAAGCACGGTCCATAAGGTACGTACAATAAAATATTCTTACAGATATTGTAAAGAAACATATCTTGCGGAGTATGGCCATATTGTAATTCGGAAAACATTTCAATGGAGAATGTCTATAGGAAGCTACACATCTATTATTCTCTTGAGCATAACCGGAAAACAAGGTACCCCATTGTGTGAGATACTGTGCGTATTGCTCTGCTGCGAAGACAGTATTGCAATTGGCTTGTGAATATTATACACTGGAGCAGCGATTCTTAAACATTTCCATTTTCGTTAACCCACGATTCCCTGCTTTCGGCGTGAGGTAGTGTAAGGAAGTATATTTAGAAAACTAGGAGTGGTTGAATTCTTAAAGGTACTTAAGCATTTAATTCCCCCTTCGCCTTTCGGTAAGCTATTCAACCCCCCAAGAAACATTGCACTGAGTATAATTCGGTTTAACGAGTAGCTACGAAATTGAATTGCCATCCTGTGTTAAAATTGACATACAAAACATAAGAGTGAAGTTTTTTTTTCATTATGTGTGTGTAAAGCTTATCTTTATACCACGACACATTCAGTTTTTGTTCGACGATAAAATGAACTGAAATGTCGTATTTCCCTTTTTACTTCGAATGTGCCTGATTTAACATTTTAGTAAATGTGAATCGTGATATGAAACGCCTTGGCATCCGTGTGATACCATATATACCAGTATTGTACTTTAACTGTACTGTACATTCGCTGTCTTTTGTATATTTATATGTTTCATATATACCTAATAATAGTATACGCTAACGACGGGCTCGTATTTATAGAGATTTATGAATTTGATTGCTACTTGCAATCTTTCACTACTAAAGCAATGTAAGATGGTGATACTAGCAGAGTCCTTACAGATTCAGATGATAGGTTCTCACACGGTGACAAGTACTGATTGGGTGTACGGAAATTATTACACAGAGATGTTGTATCATAAATTCTTCCCAACATCTCTTAAATCTTTCGTTTGGCGATGTTATTAAAACATCTAATTGTTAGGTCATTTCAATATGAGGGGGTCACAATAAACAGCTGGAAAAATCGTTGCGTTCGATGTACTTTGTTTAATAGGAAAATTTTGGTAGATGAATAGAAATTTGAGGGCGGCGAAATTTTGGTCGTTCATGGCAATGACATTCAACTATAGAAATATCACCGTTAAACTGATCAAGGAAGTAAGTTGATTGGATTGACAGATGGGTTTAGCTAATTACATATCATTTTTTTGCAATACCGCATAGTAAATAGGTAACAGTTCATTATACTTCCTACTGAAAAGCGGTAGTTGCTCCCACCGCGTTCATGAAAGACATCATCAAATAGCAACTATTTATGTGTTTCCTATTCCTCCATCAAGCACAATGGGAATTTCGAGTGAGTATGTTAGAAACAATTGTATATGTTTAATATTTGGGGAAGTGAGCATGTGGCAATAAAGTTGAACAATCGATGATGATTTTACCGTGTTGGATGTGGATCTATTTCTGGTAGAAATTTCCGACACTATATATGAAATGATTTAGATAACTTCGACAGCTTGTGGAACAGTGTAGGAATTCTGCATCACTGCAGTCGCCTAAATTTTTTCGCCTGGTCTGTGAGCAATACATACAGACACTAATTCCTAGTAAAACGCATTTTTGTTCCACGGACATAGGATCAGTCTAATTCCTGAAAATGTTGTAGTGAGTTTCATCCCCATGAATAACGTCACATCGAGAAATTTAGCAAAAATAGTCGAAATAGTGCCCAGGAGAAGCGGTGCGGACGGGTATTATTACATGCATACATTATTTGGACTTTCATGTCCATCTGTGCTCCATTTCCATATGCCATATTCCATATCAGGGTTCTAGCCTTTACCTATTAAATCACGTTAAGTCGTGGTTCGTTATTATAACCAAGTTATACCGTACCTCTTGGACATTTCACTATAACGGACGCGTATTCGTGATGGTATGTTTCTCGCATCATGTTAGAACTCGAAAAGTAAGCATACGCTATAGCCTCGTGTTACAGGAAGCTAAGGTATCCTTTTTCTGCGTAAGTGAGCTTTTCTGTCTCAGAAAGTCACACATGCACGTTTCCGCCTCTCGGCTGCGTATCACGTAATGAAAGTTCCCGTTTGATGACTCGAAACCGCTAGGTTAGAAATTGGAAAGCCCAAACGAGACGCAACAGAACTAACTAGAGGGGGAAAGGATGTTGACGACATTCGTTTGCATCCTGTTTTTCATGCGAAATCGTTAGAATGCTCGAAAAAGAAAACGATAAAGCAATTTTACTTTCCACTCGTATTTTGGAATATTGCAACCTGCACAAAGCAGTGGCGTTCGGAAAATGGCGACGAATGAATAAGCTGGTTTTCGGAGCATTGCGAAAAGCTAATGTAATTGACACGTTTGGGCAATCAGATACATGACATTTGAAGTATGAAACAAAATGGCGAATATGTATTACTGAGTGAGAAACAAACTAGCAATCTCAATCAGACGACGAGTTAGTGATTAATGTTAATGGTTTTTGGTAAGATTATGTATCAGATAATAATCAAATGTTGCAGTACCGGGCAGATTCAATCGATTTTCCTAAATATGCCCCCAGTCTATATCGTGTATTACTTGTAATAATAGTACGCGCAAAGAATTTGATCTATTAAATATTGTTTAAATCGCTTTGTACATGTATACTATTGAACTAGCATATACTAGCTAGCTTGAATAAGAATGGCTGATGTGCGATGTTTAGGTAGAATGTGTATGACGCACTTTATGTATGAACTATCTCACGTTCGTCTAATTAAAGCTCTTTTTCCTTTGTTTTCACCGAGTAAGTAGGCACTCTTTTCGTTGTTTCGTTGGAATTTACGTAATGAAGACGTTATTCTGGAAAATCCATTGAATTCGTTTCTTTTATACTTGGCAAGGGATTGTTCGGCCTGCTTGACGTGGTTTTATTTCGGGTCAATACTGGGTCATAAGCTCATCACTGGTGCAAGTGATTCCATTGTCATATGCTTAACTATTTTTTTTATCATTAGGGAAGTGGAATAAATTCCTGGTTTTTGGGCTTCGTACGCGTACAAGTTTGACGTGGTTTCCGTAGAGTGACGTATTTAGAAGTACAGTGGCTGTCACGTTAGTGGTACTTCACAGCAGCGTAGTTGAATGTTTTATTTTATAAAACCTTTAAATTTTCGGCGCAGACTTATGATAGAATTAATGTCAAATAGTAAATTAATGGGTAAACTTTGTCATTTAACCCACCAAGATAATTATTTCATCTGACATTTTTTGGATGTACCACACTACCTAGGAAATTGGTCGTTGTAAATAACTATGTATAAAGATGATAAACGTTACTTTGAGCGAAGTTGATCTAGCTATGCTACACGTTATTATCTGCTGGAGTATAAACTTTTAAACCTGATAACCATTGTTCAGTGGTGGGATTCAACAGGAGAAAACGCTATTCTAAATTTTCGTGACCTCTTCGAACCTTTTTGTCAAAATTTAGCAGGCGACAGCGAAGTTACCCTATGGCAGTATTCAAATTGTTTAAAATGTGTTTTTCGAGGGGTCACAACACTATTGTTGACTGAAAATGTCGTTGTGAATTCCTTCTTTCGACTAAATATTGTAGATTTTAAAAAATATTACGATTAAATATTATTAATAATTAATTAATTGACATACCCAGCTTTTTGCTTAGTTCCGCATTGTGCAAATCCGGGTGCTCCGCGGCCAACTTTTTTCGTTCATCCTTAGCCCAGCACATGAATGCGTTCATCGGTCTTCTGATTCTCGGTTCGTTCTGCAAAACAAAACAAATTCAATTATTTACTTACTGAGTGTACATTATAAATGGACGTCCAAGTTATTGCGCAATCGCAATATTGGAAGCATTGATATTGCTTTTTATTCCAGACACGCGGCCTGAAATTAGCATTACTATATAATATGGAGCGAGTACTGCAATCAGACAATGCTTATAATTAACGGAGCTTTTTCAAAACGTATTTCAAAGGATTCAGATTTAGGATGTTTCCGCATGAAGCCCAATACTTGGAAAGGTTGCGGAAGTTCTGTGGAATCATGCGACCACGAAATAATTAACAGAGCGCGTGCACTATTAACTGATCTATTGGTCAATAAATGTGGATTTGGGCTTAGCAGCATTGCCTGGTGCAGAATTCGTATGAAATAGAATCCGAATACTTATTCGTTCAAAACGAAAGTAAATAAGTCTTTGTTGAATAATTAACTTTGCAGAAACACGTATCAAGTCTTTTTCTAATTGAAAATACTTGAATTTTCGCCTTGAGTTATTGACATGGAATAGAACTTATTTGTTCCCACACGACATTTCATAATGCATTTTGAGTGATTTGAGACGCTTTTTCAGCTATTGCGTACACTCTGTAGTATAGCATTTGAGTCGCTTCCAAAATGTACGGGACATTTGGCAATCTGTATAAATATAGACTTATCGCTGTAAGCTTTATATTTTTGCATATAATCAGCAGCAATAAGCCTTCCATTGACATAGCAGTTACTGTAATTTTGTTAGCGTGATAATATTGAAATGATACACACACTTTCTTGTTTCACAAGAAAATTACATTGCTCCTTGTGTAAATTGAGACTTGTCGCTATCCTAGGGTAACTTTTGAGCGCTATACTAGTTGTACTTTAAGCAGTTATTAGTCACTTATTTTAGGGCATTACCGCTTTTGAAGATTTGCCCAAATCGTTTGTAGTGGAATTCTTAACGCCCCCTGTCGACTGATGTCGCCTTTGTTGCCCTCTGCTCCTGGATATTTGACCGTTTGAAGTCTCCACGGTTGGCAGATACTGTGCGCATTGGTCTACAGTCATCCGATGGTTGCCGCCCGATGAGACACTACTGTAGTAGGGGTATTGCTGATGATAGGGTGTGGTGTGGCTTGATGTCGAATAAGTCATCCACGATGGACTTCCTTGATACGGTGACAAGGATATGCTCGCCAATGTTCCAGAATGATAGGTCGGTGCGGTTTGGTATGGGTCGTAATGTTCTGTTTCCATGGTGGTGTCTGTTGATGCGGTTGTACCCACTTGGGACGTAGAGACCTCGGCAGCCGTCCCCGTGTGAATGCTCGTGCTACTCGCGTTAGAACGAGGACTGACATTGTCCTGTCTTACCTCGTTTTCGACCCTGGTATAGGTAGTCAAATTATACGGAGCGTATCCCGTTGTCGATACGACAGGCGAAGCAAAATCATCAGTGACCGAATCGCCATACGCCGGTACGTTGGCAGCACTCGAGCCGCCAATTCCGAGCAGCGAGCCCGATCCTGTCGCCGGTCGAAGTCCTTGTGCTGGTGGCATGTGCAGAATCTCCGCCATTTCGGCGTTCTTAATGGCAGTGATTTTTGAAACTTGAAATCAACGAGTTTCTATAGGCAAGTTATCGCAACTAAAAGATAAGACACGATATTAGAATTGTGGTAAAGTGCAAGACATTATTTTTATCAGTAAAAGCGTGAAGATTGATAATAAAGATAACCATACTGCATACACTTGAGCATCGCGAATCTAAACTAGTTGGCTATCTGCTTTAATATTGGGTCAACCGTCAACGGGAACATCAGATAATTAACAATTGGGTTTAGGAAGATGATTGCACAGGTAAATTCGTTGAGCTATAATCATCTAGTGTATATTATTCAAGCTATGTTAATGAAGTTGGTGCACACCTTCGCTCAATGGGAGGTATTTAAATTAGTACGTTAATCCCGTAATATCTCCATAATCCCGTAGTCGTTAATCTTAATATACAAGCTAGAAACAAATTGAATTCGACTGAATTGCTTGAGCAATTCGGTTATGTAATAATTATACTCTAAGAAATTCCCATGTTTAGTATCGGTATTACAATTTATAATAGAAGCGTTAGGGCTATTCAAGGCAATACACGCCTACGAACAATACTTATGAAAACAAATCGTAACATTATTAACTATGGCTAAAGAGAGTAGATTAAACACCAGAATTACATCATTATTTGTACGTCAACAATTCCGTTGTTACATACGTAACTATGTTGCTATTTTCATGACGCAATCTTTACGTCATGTTGACAAAGCATTGCATAGAAATATCATTTCAATCAAGTATACCCCACTACTATGTTCTCATAAATCAACCATTTAACCATTCAAGTCGCTTCCATTGACTACATAGCTGACTACACCTTATTATTCATGATTTCATCTGCGCTGCTCTGAGCAACCTCCGATGGTTTTGCATTGTAACTGAGGTCTCTCTCTTTTCCTGCCCTATATTGTTGAGTTATTGCGCTTATGATGCCGCAACTAATACGTATTTAAATAGAAGATATGCCGCGTTCGCAGAGCTGCTCTCCTGTTTTACACCTTCAACTTTTTTTCTATCGTCCGGTTGCAGTTACTGCTATACAGAATAACTGATAAAAAGGGTTTACGTGGCGTACTAGACAGATACGAGTGAACAAATGAACCGAGGCTTATTTTCAATGCCACCAACAGCTCCTTATGGGTCTCTGAAGAGAACGAGGGAGACAATTTAGGGGATGGGGTGATTTATGAGGGTGAGAATGACATAAAACGTGGTCATGTGACAGTTCCATTTAAATAACGTAATTTAGTAAACGCGTAACGTCTGTCTCACCGTGAAATACAAGTATTATAGTTTTGAAGTAGGGCAGACGGTTTTGCGTTTATCCATGTCATCCAGTCCAGCCAGATAATATCCCCAATGAAACAACCGTATTTTTTTGGAAAAGTTTTGCAGCATTTTCATTATATACCAATTCGAAATGACGACTGCTACATACCCTCGCCACTGCTTACGAGTCAAATAATATATCGCTACCGCAATATAATACCACATTTTGAAACAAATATATGTACGGGTAAAGTTGATACTAGTTCAACATTTAACAGCTAATTCGGAACTAAGTCTAACATCACAACGTTGTTTAAAATAGTAACGATAAGACGATTTTCCTCGGCAATTCAATATTCGTGTGTTCATTTGGAACTAAGTGTGATATCCCGGCCAAGCCGACTATTATGTCGCTGCACTTGTTTATCTTCGGCTGAACTGCACTAATTACCATCACGTAGATGAGCTTCTACGTGCTAACTATCATCCACCAGGCTTTTATCTCTTTAGGCTTAATATCCTGTGAGCGAAATTATTAAATAAGTAGTATATGACTTTTTAATGAGACTATACTTGCGGAAAATCGAAACAAATTGAACATAAATGACAGATGACAGTAATTCGTCTATGCAAAGCGACCTCCTTGTACGAATCAGCATCATATTTCGTATCATGCCTACTTATAGTCAGTAGTACAGTGTAAAAAAACGTACCAGAGCGCAGGGATGCAGGGGCGCCTGCACTAATGATATTTGAAATTCAAACCATTTCAAAAACCTGTTGATGTCTTACTAGATAATTTTACTCGTCAGTAAATAGTTGATGAAACTAGTGAAAATAGTGAAACAGTCTGGGTTAAATTCAAAAACAGTTCCCACGAGTTCCCATAGCACTCACTACTCAACTGACTATACTGCAAAAGAAATAGTTCACTATCTGACGATGGGATGAACGAGGCATGCGCGACTTTAAAACGTACTGACCTGTTTGATATTTCAAAGTTTAGAGTTATTAATATCACTTCATCACTGATATATCTCATATACCTGCTTCAACTAAAGCTATAACTTTTTCAATATTGTATCTAGCACACCGTACTGTACATGTTGTTCGTCTACGCTTATTGCAGTATCTTCTATAGTGTCCCCTTGCATTTGAATATATACTTCTACCCCGCGTTGAACTGAACATTTCTTCGAGAAGTTTATCTTCGGATTTAAGTAGATTATTGAAGCTAAACACACATAATCCGCGCGCAGTGCCACAATCCACTCTAATCGGTTTTTTGATGTGACTCGGACAGTGCCTTTGATTTACCGTAATTCTGCGTCCGCGCCTGCCGACTGTTGTAATTCGTGTTTAACCACAACACGCTTGCGCGGTATCTCAAAGAAGGTTATTAGGCATTGGTAAACACACAGTCAAGGGAAGATGATGATAATGGCAATAGCGTAAACCGATACTTCACGCCGTGACTGCTTGATTCCATAAGCAAATTTTACTGCGATCAGTAATCTAAGCCGTAAGCTAATACACACACACCAGCCTGCTTAATACGACGCATGCAATTTTGCATCTTTTTAGAACAAGGAATCGCGTGTAACCTACGAATAAATACGGTATTGACCAGTTTAAAGCACAGAAACATGTACAGCTGTGTTTGTGCAAGTTATTATTTTACTCGAAATTTGAATCCGGTTTTAAAGAACGGCCATTTTATAGTCTGTATCTATAGGCTGTTGTCTTGATATAGACTAGCATCTCATATATATATTTATATATATATATTCAATTATTATTAGAAAAGGGAGTTTTAAATTGTTCTGCAAAATTAATAAACAGAGTATGTAATTCAATAACCGTATTTATCTGTTATTTCAAATATAAAAAATCACGTAATCTGCATCTTGTGAAGAAGTCAAAATGATTTGAGATTCAGACGTTCAACTCTAAATTTTGTCTATCGACCTTGCAATAAGTTTTTGCAATACAAAATAGCAAATCTCATGCCACCATCTGTGGAACAGTAACTTGCTTTTCCATGTTCAAAGACAATCTTTCGAGTCACCAATAAGGATTGGATAGTTGGTATATTTGAAAATACTCTGTGCGGGAGAATTTGACTAGAGTCAATGTCAGCGACTGCCAGTAGACACGATTTTTTGACTCGTTTGCATCGCTGGCAAATCTATACTTCATATGAAACTATACATTAACAGTTATCACCACGCTTCAAGTGAGGTAGATTTTTGTTGGCACGTGTATCCGAAATGGATTTGTTCACATATCCGAAAACACTATCCGACACCTAAAAATGGTCGAATTTTATTGCGTTTCGTATTGACCAGTCGTCGGTGCATTATCGTGGGCCGCACTTTACACTCGAATCGTTTTGAGCGACTTAATGAAGACTTCTCAGTAAGTATCGGTACATGTGTACTGACCCACTATTATTTCCTTCGCAGGAATTGAAATTCTGGGAACGGAAATTCTGTCACTTGAAAGATATCCCGTTGCTGAGCGAATAGTTGGCTGTACAAGAATATTTACGTTATAGTTTTCGGAATAGATATATTGTATGTACAGTGCAAAAATCCTTGCCCGAAACCGGTTGAATTTCCTTTGTATTGGTTCATATCAACGATTGGCAATATCTTGGCGGATCTCACGTTGTAATACAATAATATTAAACCACATTCAAACCCTCACCTATACAGATATTCGATTTTTTCTCTTTCCCCATCGCGTACTTTACTTGAAAGTATATTTTAATCATGGGGTGTGAACGTTATATACAATGACAATAAAAAATACATACCCTCGACCCCAAATGAATTTCTATTAGCAGTTTTCGTCCCGTTTTAAAGGTTGAAAATATTAAATCTTGAACGCCCCCAGACGATCCAGTATGCTCTATTTCTTGTCAAACAGAACTTTTCTCTGGCGAAACTTGTTCAACATTCTAAAAAGATAGACAGCGCCATCTATCGTGTGTTACTGCAGTTGTGTAATACATTTGCAGATATTTTCTTTGGCATACAAATATTTAGAAAAAAGCAGCTCTTAGTCCTTCTTGAATTGACAACTGATTAGAATATTGTGTAGAACATTGGTTTTCAAATTTTTTCTGGCCCGACCATATTTTGCAGAGTCAATTTTGGGAGCGGCGCATCTGCTCCTGTAATCAAGCTATTTGGGAACTGAATTCCAAAATTATATACGTGTCCGGTTGTCAGAAATGTCCGAATGATTTCCGAATCTCGTAACAATACATATATAATAATTGGATATCAATAATTACATACCAATGGACGACTGACTAGACAAAAAAATTCAATGAAATATTCTGCAAGTTTTAAGAAAAACGATTCTAATCATTCTCCAAAAAAATTGGTTCAGCTGAGAATATAAACTTTGACTTATTTGATGTAAACGTAATTGTTTCTGGGAAATGACAGGTAAAAAAATTCTTTGGTAATCGAGTCAAGGACTTACGCGTGTTGAGGTTAAATTCGCCTCAAGGTTGTCAGATTTCCCGTAATACAGTGGTTACAAACTCTTTCTGCAGTTGCACGCATTTGGATTGTCAAGCATTAAGCTCGTTGGCTCTGGGTTTTAGGTCTAACACTCGGAGAGGGACAAAGTAGAGTTTGAGATGATTAGACTTATTACTTTATGTAGATTTTCCGCCATTATTTCATTACAACAAATTAACCCAAAATACAGGCTGTACTATGGCCTCTGGCTACTTTCTTATACGAAATGATCGGCCACTTCTACTAATTAGTACATTACGATTGCAACTATTTCTTCTCTTTTTGACGAGTCACTTTCAATTATCTTTCAGTATCGTTGTATTGTAGTTCAGTTCGTCATTTTAGTGTCTTCCGTATAAAGTCGGTTCGAGTGTTTTAAGCCAACTTAGGAAGTACTATGTAAGTGGAGATAAATATTCGCTTTAGGGCTACCGGTGTATGCAAGTTATTTATTTTGTTGGCTTTTCTTTGTCTTGGCCCACTTTGGGATGAACTACGTGTTATCAAGCATGTAACTATGCTCTTCTTGTACAGGTAGCCTAGTCATTATTTCGGGTGGAAATTCGCATTACTGTATTTTATTCAGCAGTACAGTATATTGATTAACTCATGTAGGCTTTTCTAAAAGTAGGAAAAATAGAATTCGAAGAGAATAAGACTTAAATTAAAAACTGTGACCATTATATGCTGCAATATACATGAAACCAGACAGAAGGTATTTCAAAAAACATGATCTCGGAAAAATATGGCCGGAAGATGGACCTGAATATTAAAACGTAAGATAAATATTTATACTATGAATAAAAACTTACCTTTAAGACTTTTTTAACCCATTTGACAAGGTTTCACCTATTTCCTGTGCTTTTTAATAAGGAATTCTGTCCAGCATTGGCTAAATCATCTGACTATCTTCACTGTCTCTGAGCATCACAATCTACTTCATCATTCAAGCATGGCAAAGAATATTAGAACCGGCGTATTATACGTGACTCGAAATCATTTTGTGATTTACATCAATTCTCAAAGAAATTACAAAAAGCTATCTGGAATAATACAAACGTAAACACCTTCAGCAATATTTTTCTCGATGTTTTCTCAAAAGAACTCTCGGCCGGGAAGGGTGATACTATTATATGTATATTTGTTTTTGTAAAAAGGATGCTTCAGCATAATGATACAAAGGTTTTACCGCTTTATGTGAGTCGAATGTTGCAAAATGTAACTGGATCCCTGGAATGCTTCAAGGATACAATGACAAATGGTACGCATGTCTCAGACAAGACGATAATAAGCGTGAGTTCCATTTTCCAAAAATATGATATTTATACTTGATATATAAACCATGGAAAGATTTATTGAAATGTCTCAAAGGCCCTGTGGACAGAAGTTTTACAATATCCCACTAAGTTTCATGTTTGCTTCGTACAGACCAATTCCAAGATTCAGAAAAGTGCTTCACAGGTTCGGGATCTCAATCGATTACTGTTGACTGACGGGCCCACGAATTCTCCAGCCATCATCCAGAGTATCGTCAGTGCAATTGACGAAATGTCAATGCACGTAAACTCTTTATTTTCCCACTTGATGCATGAAACATGCAAGGTTGGTTACTAGTTTAAGTACTATTACTGGTACTGGTAGTCAGTATTACACCCAGAAAAAAACAACACATTATTCCATACTATAATAATGATATGCAACAAATGGATTTCGGGGACTATTGTAGGGTCGAATTTACCAGTAGGACATTGGCCTGAGGGCCCGGTATCTAAAACTAATTTGTCGTAATGATGTATTACATTGCGTTGAAATTTTTATTTCTTATATTATAATATTATGCCATATTCGATAATATTTGGTTATTGCAAAACAATTGCAGTAATATATATTGAATATGGAACACGCAAACATTTTTTTATAAATTTGGGGCCCACTGATGACTAACTGCTAATAAACGTCTGTGACGCCATACTAGCCATCGAGGATAATTTTAGTCCAAGTTGGTCAGGATTTTTCTGAACTGTTTTAGTAGTGTTTATGGATATTTAATTCAAATACAAATGATTCTTGATATATTTTTTGAGGGAAATTCTTGTTTTCACAGGCTGTGTTACATTTTATTAACTCCTGTGCGAGCGACCTGTTGAAACGGACCGTAGTTCAAGAACTTCGCAATCATTTATCAAAAAATTGCTCCGAAATATTCACTGATTCTTTAGTAAGAGTAAGTCTAGTATATTATACATATGTATATGTATGTATATGTATGCATATATTAGGGGATATTAAAGTATATTTCCCAAAATTATAGAAAATTTCCTAGTAACTTTTTTGTTTCTCTTTAGGCGAATGTCGTTTCATATCTTCTCAAGTCTCCCTCAGCACTATTCTACCACACACTGTATTTGTTATGTCTAAAGAACGTTAACGCATGCTTGGAGGCTGGATCCCATGCTGACTGTATTCTGAATGTTCTGTCAGAGATTTACCAGTAAGTTCAATATTCCATTAACGTAAATTGATAGACATGATTGGCAACAGTAGCGCGAAGCTTTTATTCCCTTTTCCCGATGTGTATGAATGATAAAGAAACGAATTTTTTTGATAGACGAACGATTTTTGTATAATGAATAAAAAACTTAAAAAATTTTTTCGTAGAGATGAATACGTTCGTCTCTATGCATTGAAATTACTCAGCCGAATTACCTCGCTCCTTTCGGAAGATTCCATCCAGCATAAACCAGAAACTGAAATTTTAGTAAAAATTCTTTATGACGTTGTAAGGATATCCCTTCGTCAAGTGTGCTCAAAGAAGACAAAGATTTCTGAACAGGTGTCATATACTAGGATGTGAATGATTGTACAGTCAGTTAAATATACCATTATTTTTTATATATAAATAACCATCATTTCACAGATTTCAGCATCGGTGCTTGAAATTCTAATAAACGTCGCAAGCATGAATGGAAAATACGATGGCAATGGAATAGACTTAGATGTGACTCTGGTCGAATCCATTAATCCATTGCTGGCAAAACTAGAAGCCGAAGATTTGGTGAGAGCTTTTCTGTGAGTTTGAAAGGAACTTGAAGAGTAGTAGAAATTTTTTTGCGTTCATAGTTGAGGAGAGACAACCTTTCCGTTTTTATCTAGAGCACAAGAAACCTCGAGATGGTAGTAAGATATCTTTCTTCACTTACAACTCGGTCTACTTGTAAAGAAAGTATGCAAGAACAGAGTGTAATACAGATCATGTACCAGGTATGAGCTGTCAGTTTAAGTCTTGATGATCTAATGTCCCCTTTCTTTTGTAGCACACAGCTTCCTTTATAAATGTCATATTGAAATTCTTTTTAACCTTGAGCACTTATAACACTTTTTATATATTTCAGGTCCTAAATACAACTCAGATTAAATGGACATTGTTATCTAATGCAATGAATCAAATAGACAATCGGTATCGCATTTCTTCAGCGAGCAACGTGTCTTTATCCCAGTCTTCAAGTAGCAGGAACTCGATGTCATCCGTGTCAACAGAAAGCAGTAAAACGTTTCCCGAAAGAACTCGAAAACGAGTTACATGGGCATCCGATTCAGACTTAGTCTCTTCTGGTTCACGATCGTTAGAAACCCAATCGTCAGAGTTTCTGAAATCTGCGATCAGAGTCAAAAGTTCTGTGAGGGATAAAATTTCACAGGGCTACGAGATATTCGACCAGCATGAAAAATCAAACGAAACAGAAAAAATGGACAAGTCTAGGTTAAAATTTGATATGTTTATACAATATCTATGGTGAAAATCAACTCATGTTGTATTTATTAATTCATTTACAGGCAAAAACAACTCTTCGAATCCATTTTACAGAAGTGCATTGCAACCATATCTTGTATATCGCTGGCCAATAATGACAAATCACTTCTAGAACATTTGTCGGAGTGCGGCGCTGTTCAAGTATTACTCGACATTATGTACAGTCACGATACTAACGAGGTTCTTTTGACGGCACTGGTAAGTTAATTGCCTTGATAAAATTCACGAGGAAATTTAATCCTTCTAGGTCTGTAGCGAACATACAATTATAAACTTTCACTCGTTATATCTTTGAACTGTTATTAGCCTTAATTATAGAGTCTGCTGCGAGAACTCGCCTCAGCGGAAATTATTTCCACAGAGGACTGGTGGAAACAAAACAAATACTGTGTGTGAAACTTTCACGAGACTATTAAGTATTCTGTGTCCCTGTTGTATAAATGGTGCTACTTGTTAGTTAGTCATCACTCAAAGAGTAAATTATTATTTTGAACGTCATACCAATAATCTCATAAGGCTTTATTACAAATGAATGTCAAAGGTAAATATAGATATATAGGCAATCAAGATAAGGTAATGCAGATTAAGCTAAATATACTCAGGTAATCTCGAAAGGCATTCTCAAATAAATAATGAACAGTAACACTGGAATCCCATTATATACAAAAATATAATTATATAGATATTGGTAATAGAACGATACTAAAAATGTTTCTATTTCAAAGTACTTCGGCACTAGAAAGTTCCAAATGGTCCAAGCTCATGGCGCACGTTTCCCCTGTAGACGCACATGGTGTAAGATGGCTTGGTTGGTTTAGTCACATGTATAGAATTTTGGAGACTATATGTGTTCGGTGCTGGAACACTCCCTATTGAAAATTAAAAAAGACCGTATATACTATATTAATATTGTAACAAATGTGGATCGATACTTTGTCTCTGTTGCGGTATGCCATATTGATTTGGTAATCTCTTTCCAATGATATGACAAGGAGCTCGAGGCTTGCAGTAGAGTGACGCTAGATCCGCATAATCTATTATGGGGGTGCCTTCAGGTGCTTCTTTCGACTTTTGAATAATGATTCTACGTCGGAGAGCTGAGGCTGAACAAACACAAGGTGCTAAAAGTTAGTAACTACTTTCAGTTCTAGCTATACATAAGAGTAAAGTGCTTCCAATATCCTTCACCAACCATTGACAGCTTATTCTGTGTATCAATCACTACCATTATGCTTAGACCTTTTGTTTCTTCTGCATTCACTCTCTGTCAAATTCATAGTCCGTCAAAAACATGTACCTAAAAGTGTTACCTCGAAAATACTCTGGCCTTGTCAATGATCTCCAGTAGATAGACTAGTAGTAAACTAAGAACTAAGCTATCGACTGAACCAAATAAAAATCTAGCCTAACATGCTTCATGTATACAATTAGAAAATATAGTAAGCTTACTTATTTTGTCATTAGAATTATCGATTTTATTGAACATTCGTCTAGAACCGATCGTAGATCTGTGTTGGTAGTGAAATGGTGATGGCCAATGAGGATCCAGATTTGTCTTAATGGTGTACGGATTCTGTGTATCAACCAAAAGCTTTTCGCGTGATTTTTGAATCCTTCGGGCTAGAAAAAGATAATGTAAATCCTTTAAAAAATTGCAAAAGTTTGATATGTTAAATGTTTTCACTGACTTCCAAAAGTAAATGCGGGTGCATTAGTTTCATAGAGAGGTTTGTTGCATGGAGAGTAGGTAGTTGGTGAAGGTCCACACATGTCTAGCTTCAACGGAGGACGGTTTTCCATAGCTTCTTGCAAAGCTAAATTGATATAATATTGGAAAAAAGTTTAGATACACTTATGAATGCATTTACTAGAATCCCTTAATGGAAGCGTGATTCAGGGTATTTATTTATTAAATATTTTATGATAAATACAATATTTTTATGATAACTTACATATACTACTTAGCAAAGTTTCTCTTGGATCGTCAACTTGTTTGATCTGTCTTGAACTAATTCTATAAAAATGTATGTCATATAAGTTAATAAATGTTACCAATTTGCATACATGTTCTATCATAGAACGAGATGTATCATTTCAAACTTGAAGCATTTCATACCTTCCAGACACAGTGTATAACCTCATAGATTTCTGCCTACTCGGCAGTTCTGTGGAATACCTTTGTTTATGAAGTTAAATATGTGAATACAAAATTGGTGAACCTATAATTCTTCTATGTAATAGGATCTCACTTAGATCATTAAAGTAAAACTCACCTCCCGACAAAAGAAGAACTAATGTTTCTGTCAGAGGTAAGTAAATGAGATGAAGCCCTGTTGATTATGGTACGCCTTGCAACGGATGGTGATATCCTTTCTACACACTGAAAATGTGATGAGGGCTTGTTAGAATATGTGGAAATTATTTTCTATAGTAAAGAGCTGCTTTCAACATAACTTTAGAATCATTTCATTGTCTGTCTATGGGATAAGTAGTCATACAGCTACAATTCTTTGATCTTCATGAATGAGGTTAATAATGGTATAAAGTAGGTTAATAGAACTTCTGTAATATTGACATACCTGCTCGTTAGTTCCATTTTCAATCGTGTTAGCAGGCGGTCGGACTTCATTCTTCACATCAATACCTTGAAGATATTGGGAAAATTCATATATTATTGATTTCAAATTATTCCCTTTACACCCTTTAGCTTACTCTTTGCTGATGAAATTTAGTATTACACAACGCAATTTTCGAAAGAGCAGATAACATGTCTAATATATATGCTACATACATGTCACTTACTAGCCTATGTTAAGTTTTATTATGCGACTCATGAGTAACAGTAATTAATATTTACCACTGTCTGCTCCAACGGAAATAGCATCCATAGCTCTTATGTAGACCGTACACCTGACGTAGCTTGGCAGTTGAATTTTCTAGTTATGGATTGATGAACATGTCAACAGGCATTCCAGATCATTGCAAATTCATAATATTAATGCACTATTTACTTCATTATACATATAATACTTTATCCAATGGAAAATTTATTTCATAAGTAGAAAATCATTATTTTAACGGTAAATATTATATATAAACACTTGAAATTCTGCAATGCAAACTCAAATTACATGATATCCCACTCTTGCTTCCCTTCCGTCGTTACCATGGGGATAATGACAAAGGTTACCACTATTAGCGATAAAGAGCAGACGAGGAAGAGCGTCATCTATTGGTTGATGTCGATTTATGAGGCCACGTAGGAAATATGAATTTCGCTTCGTCGTGGCAGGCAGCTACTTGCAAAGCACAGAAAGTAATTATTGATGTGCTGTTATTAACGAAATATCGCTGTAATGTTAATATTTAGTAGAATTTCGGGGAGCTTACACGGTGTAGAACGAAGGATAGCGTCTGGAATAAATCGTTACGTCAACAAGAAGGTAGATAGGACTAGACTAGAATATTTGAATCCTCCGGTATACTGTATACTGTATACTGCACTTAGAAAATATCTATATCATTTTACTATTTTATAGAAACACGTACTTCTATAGTTTTGTATAGGATATACTAAACTGAGAGTTAGCTAGTGCCCATAGCCGGACGGAATACGTTTGCAAAAACTTTCTTGGCAATATAGATTCTTCAAGAGTATCGCAATGGTTTTTGATATCAGGAGGTGAGAAATTGTAAAATTAGAATAAAACCTTGTTCTGTCTAAATTCAACAATTGGTTTTGCAGGTTTGATGTTTACAGGAAGGTTCCTAAAGACTTAACGCAACCGACTACAGCGGGAGCAGCTAGTATGCATTTTGATATTGTTTTGATAGGCAATGATATGGGGGTGGTTTTTTTAGTTAAAAGTATAAGATAAATTCCATACACGCGCCCATTTTTGATCCATGATTACATCACATAACACATCCACTATTTTCTAGTAAAATTATAAAAGTATGTTCTCAACATTGAAATGTTTAGTACTAGTCTCGTAGTGTGGCCCCTCTGGAAACCCAGTTACTTTATGATAAGTTAGGTAAACTCAAGTTAGGCATGTTTTGCTGTATCATTAGGCAATCAAATGTTTAAAATGCATGGTAGCAAATACCTTACTTTCTTGCATGGTTACCAATTTTTTGCAAAAGATTCAAACTCTTTCTTTTTTCAGTATCATTGATGTGCTCGATCTTCATATTATTTCTGCTAATTTCAGAATTAACAAGTTTTATAGCAATTGATATGTGAGTATTAATTATTTTGTGCAAAGTTCCTATTATATGTATTCAGAATATTCCTTCAGTTGGGTATCGCAGAGTTTATGGTCCAAATGCAAAATTTAAAAGAGATTTCGGGTAAAACGTGAGTTTGGGTAAGCGTTCGAGTGGATTCATTCAGTCCGTCATATATTGATTGTTGATATTTCACTATTCAGAATGTTATCTTTGTGATGAATATAATATTGTGATACTGGTCAGTGTAAAGTGATCCCTTTGCATATATTATAATATAATTAAGGTAGTAAGTAACTAATTGGTTTTAATTATATTACAGCGCAAGTGAACTATATGTGGATGACCCACAGATCGGTGACAGAGTCCCAGTACATTTGGAAATTCTTCTTCCAAAAATGAGCTGTGACTGTAAGTTTAGTGAGATAATGATGAATACAGTATAAATGCTTAAATACATCTGAAGTGAGTTTGGTTGAAGCGATAATCATAGGATGTGATTATCTTCTTTCCCGAATAGCACATTGATAATTGATACAAATGGATTTTGTGGTTAGGTTATGACCTGCTGAATTAATTGAATGCGAGTAATTGGTAGTATTTTATAAATTTACTACAGCGTAGGCTCGTTATGAGGGACTGCCTAAATTCTAAATGCCACAAAATCAATAATCTGATAATAAAATAAAAAATAAAGGTCGAATAATGTTTCCCTGTTGACTGATGGGATCTTGTTGGCCAATGTTAATAATTCTTAATCCATATGAGTGGAGTGATATCTTTACTTGTGTGATTGTACCATTAGGTCTTGTCCACCTCAATGAGCGAATACACATGTTATTATATAGTAATGTATGCGTTATAATTAAGTAATTTATGTTGTCATTTTTGAAGCATTTTGTTCTATTTATCTTTAATCAAGTGGAAAGAATTTCAAAATAATACGGGTTTTGGCAGATCTTTAATTGCAATTCCTAAATATTCTATTCTTTGCCTATCCTGTACATCTTACTTTTATATTGAACATTTTTTTAAATATTTTTCATTAGATATTGGAATAGATATACAAGACGATATGGGTCGACATGAAGTAGGCCTTGTTGAAAACACAGACAAACTCCCGGTTAACGAAGGAAAGGGTTGTTTATTCACGACTTCGTTTCAGATAAATAAGGTTACTTGAAAGAATATCTAATTAGTGATCAAAACTTCAAAATAACTATAATATTTAATATCAGGTGCCAGGTAACTTTCATGTATCGACCCACAGTGCCTCGTCCCAACCGGAAAATCCTGACATGAGTCATGAAATCATAGAGCTGCGATTCGGCGAAAAGATTTTGGTAAACTCTTAGTGCCATTAGAAGCTGTAGCTCTATATCATTGCAGAATGTATTAATAGTAGGATTATGAGTAGTTACTAGGATACCACAACATAAAATATTTACTTTCAATGACTGATTCTTAAACTGTAATTTTTGTAGTCCAGCAATGTGAAAGCAATGTCTCTGAATGCACTTCAAGGAAAAAAACAGTTGGAAAAACATAGTAAGTTAATTGTACTATAGTTAGCTTTCTAATCCCAATGAATCTTATATGAAATTTTTTTAGCACTCTCTTCCCATGATTACGTCATAAAAGTTGTTCCGACTCTGTACCAAAACATTGATGGCCATGTTCAGTACGCTTACCAATACACATACGCAAATAAAGTGAGTACCATTTTACTTTCTCCTGTGAGAGTTTCTTTCAATTTGAGTATCTCTGTTACTGGTGTGTCTATTTAAAATTAGTCATGGGCGTAGCGGTATGCGAAAATGAAAGTATTTGACTGTCTAAACTATATGTTATGACACATTATTAATTTAGAAAGCATCACTCTTTGTTTTCCACTATCTAATGCATGTTTAGAGGTATACTCCGTCTGCTTAGTTTGTAGAAACGATTATGAGCAACAAGGATGTTTGATATCTGCGGTTTGGCTTGTAGTCCCAACCAGAGTCTGATTGAAATTGTGTAATGAATTGAATAGAAATTTCATCAAATATCATTGAACCGCGTGGAAAAAACAATTTTTACTTAAGGATTAATAGTATATTTCTATATGCTCTATTACAGGATTATATATCATACGGACACGGTCATAGAATTATGCCTGCAATATGGTTCAAATACGAGTTGACTCCAATCACTGTTAAATACACAGAACGGAGAAAACCGTTTTACCATTTTATCACTATGGTAAGTTAAATATCCATATTGTTAGATAGGATAAAAATCCATATTGTTTATCACCTTTTGCTTCAGAGTAAATGGATACTAAAGTGATCCGTTTGGTGTGAACCCTGAATAATTTTTCTGCAGTAGATTTCTGTGCGCCCTTTTACATCTCCTCAGTTTAAACTGATGTTACTGATAGTCACAGGTTACCTAATTTTGGTTGTGAAAGTGAATGACACTGAACACCCCACTTGATGTAATCAAAAAGAGGCTGTAAATATTATATTTTTATTACAAATACTCAATAATCTTTTCAGGTATGTGCTATTGTTGGTGGAACATTTACTGTGGCAGGCATTGTAGATTCGTTTGTCTTCTCTGCCACTGAAATATACAAGAAATTCTCTTTAGGAAAGCTGTCATAATATACTAGATGAATTTTCTCCAAGTAGATGAACACAAAGCAGAAACACATTAGCATGGACCATTTATTATTGGTATCATTGCAGCAGTATATAGTCCCTTTACCTATGGTTGGGTGTCTTATCATCATCCTTTCATGATAACCTTATTGTATTTTTGGTGATGCCATAATAATCCTTGTTTTATATTTAACGTTTTTAAATTGATTTGAGATTTTCAATTGCAGTAAACAAATGCGTAAGCTTGACAATACAGCATAATGGTGATGTGTGTTCTAAATCTTTATTATTCTCTACTGGCATGCTCTTATTTGTCTTTAAATTTCATATGAAGTAAAGTTGGATATGCAGTCTTGATTTTCGCTACTCATTGTATATGAATTTATGGTAATCTGGTTGTACCTAACATTTGTCAGAATCGGTAACTGCATTAAAACTATTTTGTATTCTAGTTATTAATCTGGAATCTAATATTGTTGTCAAAATGAATAGGCACAATTATTGCACACACTGAGTAAATGTTATTTAAGATTTTAGTATAACCTTATTGTACTTGTGTGTATTATTCGAAAGACTTGCGATGCCTGGCGCATTCAAATAAAATGCTAGACAGGAGCATGGTATACAGTATATTAAAGTTAATTGGGTTGGTGACTCGCTAGTCTAGGACGTCGATACTCATTCCTGTGTCGCAGTACAATAAACTTGTGCCACATAGCTACTACAATTTTATTAGGAAGTCCAGTAAGCCTAAACCAGGTTTATTCAGTGTTGTTTGTTGTATCAAATGGAGGGTCTACGCTACGCAAAGCTAGTAGTTAACTCCTTCCGCATGGTTTACCCATGGTTTGTATTCTTAAGTAAAGGGATATGCTGCAAGTCCGTAAAAAGCGACATCTCTTCTATATAAAGCTTCAGGTCTGCTTAAATGAAGAATTTGCAGCGATTTCTTACATCTACCATGTCGGATATAAGAGCAAAGCGACCTCGGTTATTATCTATGAAGGAGAAATCCTATTTCGAATCGTATTGCGATATAACCGTTCACGAAGAAATGCTCGGAGATGGAGAACGTACCAATGCCTACAAGCGTGCAATATTTTCTCATGCAAGCGCAATAAAAAATAAGGCAAGCGGTACAGTATGCACCTACTTATAGGTTTCTGGGAATTGCGAAATTTCTGTTACTAATTCAACATATTATATTGAACTATATAGATTGTATTCTCAGGTTGTTTTGGATGTGGGTGCAGGTACTGGTATTCTCAGTTGCTTCTGTGCGCAAGCTGGTGCTGCGAAAGTTTATGCTGTGGAGGCTAGCAGAATAGCTGAACAAGCTCGAAAGGTTCCACTACCTTTGCTTGATTATTATTATTATTATGCATTTTTATTACAGGACCGTATTCTTCTGAGATTGTTGGTAATCTTGTCTTGATAGTGTACATTGAATGTACAGTGTAATATTTGAACCACATGGATTTTTTTAGATGCAATTTCCAATCATTGCCATCACAAGGTGTTTTTACATCATTCACTACATTAGGTTATTGGATTCTAACATATTTCAGTGGACACTTTACTATCTTTCGAAGTCAATACAAAGTAGGGCGCACAAATAGATTAAGAAGTGTGAACCCCTATCAAATGTTAACCCCTACCTGGAGTTGCACCACCTGATCCTTACATGATTATAATATGTGAAGATATACTTTTCAATTCAATGAAAGACCTATTATGTTGTTCGTACATATGTACAACGGCTAGGGTTATGGGATAGGCAAATCAGGTCCCTGATACATAGCCAGTACCCTATCCAGAACTGATTATTGATATATTATATTTAACAATGTCTTTTTGACTTGAAGTAATTGTTTATGGATTACTGCTCATATATATCCAAAGATTTGTTCAGGGATAGTATTTATTGAAGTATAATATTGGGCTTGATAATATTGATTTTAATTCTTTCAGGTGGTTCTCCAAAATGGTCTTCAAGACCAGATCGAAGTCATCGAGGGAATAATGGAAGAAGTGGTTTTGCCACAAAAGGTTGATGTTATTGTCAGTGAATGGATGGGTTACTGTTTGCTTTATGAATCGATGCTGTCTTCTGTTATATGTGCGAGGGATAGGTAATCTTGAGTAAATTTCCTCTCTTCTCAACAGAATAAATACCGAATGTTTTTTTTGCATATTTACTTTCTCGAAAGGTGGTTGAAACCCGGTGGCTTGATCTTGCCAGACTCTGCAACGATTTATGTAGCACCGATATGTGATGATGAAGTCATGGTGGAGAAAGTGAACTTTTGGAATGACATGGAAGAAGCGTATGGTGTTGACATGTCTAGTCTCATTCCTTTCGCCAGGGAATCTTTATCCAAAGAGGTTAGCGTGTTTTTACATTCATATCAACAAACTTTATGATGCTAAAGGAGGTACCGGTTTTAATTCATAATTTCCATTCTCTTACCGTTGGTGCATTCATAATAAAGGCGAAATACTGCTACAAGTACATCCTGGAAGAAAGGCTAGATAGTTAATAAGATCACCCAGATATCTGAATTCTCAAACTGATAATATTCCAATAAATTCCTTGGCAGGTTATGGTCAAGTATGTTTCAAGTGAAAGTGTGCTGTCAAATGAGCAAGTGGTGGTGGAGTTTGACCTTTATAATGTCAATGCTAAAGATCTTGTGTCGGTGCATTATGATTTCCATTTCAAATGTTTTGGAATAGCAGATTTGCAGGTAATGTTCTGAATTAATACTCTGAATATTGTCTGTTAATCGTATTTATCCATGTAAATGTATCGGTGAAAACTTTGGAATGCAGGAAAATTTAAGCACTTGAACAAGAACCACATTCTACTATTACCACGATTTTAAACTGAAGTTCTCTATCTTTTATTGGTGTAGTTTGTCTGGTAAATTATTACTGTGCTACCAAATATCTTGAATTGAAAAATGTAATGCAAGTATAAGAAGTTTACTAACGTAGTCGTTATCATTCAGCAGAATTTGGAATTTTGCATGTCAGCATTCAAAAAACATTTGGATGTCGAAATTTCAGATGAAGGATTATCAACTTGTAATACATATTTTATTTCCTATGCCCTTCCATCTTGCCAGGGTTTCGCTGTCTGGTTTACAATGAAATTTTCAGAACCGCGTGAAAACAACATAACAGCGAATAGTAACTGTGGAGAAAACAGTGACCATAACAGTCTCAATCATTGCAATGACGAAATAAAAAAGAAAAATGTGATTGAATTATCCACATCCCCATATAAGCCAGAAACTCACTGGAAACAGTCGGTCCTTTACTTTGACAGCGAAGTACCAGTACAGCAGGATTCTGATATCAAAGGCTGGATTACTTTGCGCCCGGAAAAACACAACCCCCGTTTTTTGTCGGTGACTTTAAACGCGGATATCGACAACTATTCGACCATAACAAAAAATTACTCCATGGGTTACGAACTACCAAAATCAGAAGACAGCACAAATCTAAAATAATTTTGTTATTAAACAACTAGGATTATAGAGCAATTTAGTTCAATTCTTTTCTACGACCATTTAGTGAATTTTTAGGATATTTTGTATTGTTGTAACTTTGTCTTATAGTTTCAACGTGCTCACTGCCTTCATGTATTCAATTCTCAAGCATGTACTGAATATGCCCCATTTTGTAAAAAAAGTAA
The DNA here is from genome assembly GCA_013436055.1 of Halocynthia roretzi. Taxonomy (NCBI): domain Eukaryota; kingdom Metazoa; phylum Chordata; class Ascidiacea; order Stolidobranchia; family Pyuridae; genus Halocynthia; species Halocynthia roretzi. The sequence goes on from QRAM01000339.1 coordinate 45,901, forward strand.
GCCTGCTTTGATTTTTGTCCTGTAGGTGTAGGGGACCAGTGCAGATTACCCATTGTCTGCTGGTACACCCCTAATATTTGTTATGAAAAAAGCATTGTTCAGACTACTATAGTTAAACAAAAAGAGATTGGGTCTGCAGCATCTTTCGTATTTTAGTACTGTAGCAATTAATGTAGTCTGGTTCTAATTTTCTTCATACGTTTTAGAAAATTGTTCATGTTGTGCAGTCTTAGGTTTTTGGTAATTTCCTGATATTCATTATATAAATTTACCTCATTTGTTCTTTTCACCAGTAAAGTGCGTCTGTATCACTCAATCACAGTTGTATTACAAAGAAATACAAATACCAGTTTAATTCAGTTGAGTAACATTGTAGACCTGGGATTCACTGGTGCTTTGAGGTGGGAATATTGGTAAATGTGTGCTACTCTGACACTTATTTTTCAGTCAGCTGGTTAGAACAGACCCAGGCATGTAAAATATGTTGCTCAGAAGAGGATTTTGTTTTAGTCATAATTGTAGTGGTTGTATATTTGATATAACTGCAAAGATAATTGGTGTATGCCATTCATAACTATTTCGATCTTTTACCACTTAACGTTCATGTTTTGCGTCAACTCACAAATCGTGTGGTGAATATTATAAGTATTAATTGACGTCAGTCTCAAACGTACCTAACATATATTACCGCACGCACAGTTCTATGACGATCCCACCCATAATTTGGTATGAAGAGTGCAATTGGGAAGGAAATGTTCAAGTAATTTAAGTTTTGTGGAAGTGCTAGATGCGAGTTAAATTATACATTGTGGTATTTAAAGGTTGTCCTTCTAAGACACGCTACCTGCGGCATTGCTCGGTAATTGCTGCAGTAAGCAATTGCAAGTGGTTTCTACTCAGTAAAAAGCCAACAGCACACCAAGTACCATATGTATTTTCAGTTTTGTATTTTATGTATGTATGTGTATGAAATACCATAGTAGAATATGTAGATAATAATTACTGTGCTTAAAGGCAGTGGTGGATTAGCAGTAATTGGGGCCCGGGGCTCCTCCAGGTCAGGGGCCTTTACATACATATTTATTTATCATAATTTTTAGGATAAATGCTTCGATGTGAACAATAGTATTTTGTGTCATGTGTAGGCAGTGGCAGTATAAATTAGCATATATTAATTGAACATTCTGATTTTTTTTGATTCTTGGTAACGCACGATTGATTTTACTTTGTATTGCATCGTAAATGGTACGATTTTTTTTTATCTCATATTGTCATTTGTCATACTTCATATAAGCGACTCCCTCCCACCTTCCTTGCATAGTCCCTAGTTTAGAATACGGCATTATACGGTACTGTTGATCTCTCTGACTCTCTGAAATCAAATATTGTTAAACAGATGAACGGTAGAAATATGTTCGTATGAAAAGGTTTTCATTCTGTTTTATGGTGCAGCAGTAACTAGTGTACCACCAATCATGTCGCACATCAAGGGTGAAGTAAACGATATCGCTGGATATAACACGATGGATATACGTGTGAAATTCGAAATGAAAAATGTTCTGGGCAGGTGAGAAACAAATTCTAACGCTCTTGTAAAAACAATGTAGTTTAGCTAATTTGAGGCTGATAAATAGTTACGTTGGCGTTCATTTACATACTAACAATAAAACTATTTATCGGTTTTAGCTGAGTATACATATAAGGCTTTCGCGGTAGTGCAGTCCCTCCTATAACCCAGTTAGGTTAGGGTTGGGTAGGTGAGCTTAAGTTAGCTTGTGGGTAAAGTTGGCATCTTAGTGCAGCCAGCCAGTCAAAAATATTAAGATAATAGGTTTGAATTAGGTTTCACTTTTGAATAGGATAACAACAAAATTTCAGGTTTCTTATTATTTATAGTTTTTCATTCAACTGTTCATTTTAAATTTTAGTGCTCAATGCAATATTGCTAATATACTTGAGAACAACTCCATGAGGTTATGGCTTCATGATATAAAATATTTCATTTGTGTAATCATTTACAGTTCTAGACAATGTTAATTTGATGAAACAAACTTTCGCTTAACTGAAGCACTAATGTAGGTGATTTCAACATATGTGTAAACATTTAATACTATTTCAAACTTTTTGTTGTTGTTGCAGTGGTGCCTTTTCCAAAGTCCATCTTGGGGAAAACAAGAAGACAGGAGAGCTAGTTGCTATCAAGTGCATTTTCACAAAACCCTTTAAAGGGAAAACAAAAGCTCTTAACAATGAAATAAAAGTTCTCAGAGAGTAAGAAGTTTATTGGAATGCTTGGTTTTTTCCGTGCTCTGCCATTTTCTTTTCCAGTTTCCAGTATTTGGTTATATTGATGTAAATAATTTGGTCAGCTGGATTGTCTGTGTCTTTCTAAATGTTGTTATGGAATAGTGGTAATATAAAGCAAGTGATAGTAAGTGAAAAAATGTGAAAGTCATGGAGTGCATAACACCTACTTCTCTTTCCCACATGCTGGCGGAATTTTGCTATAAACTCTCAATATTTTATCATGGCTTCGAAATAGTAATAAACCAGTTGAAAAAACAGTTCTTGTTTGTTTTCATTGCAGATTCATCCTTTCTTTGTTTATTTCTGTTTTTATTCAGGTTAAGGCATACCAATATCGTCAAACTATTGGAAATCTTCGAAAATCCAACTCAAGTATGCTTGGTCATGGAGCTGTGAGTTTCTTGAATGTTTTTAAAAATTAAAAAAACACACCATATCATTGTTATTATACCCCAGTGATTTGCCATTACAAAGGAAGTCTTTTAGGAAAGGTCTGCGGTTTTTTCTGCGCTCCCAGTAGTTGCGATATAAATTGATTTTGTAGTAGACTTGCCAAGAATAATGATTGATCTGTTTGTATTCAAATCAGTCAGACTTCTGGTTGTTCTACATGGCATTGAATTTTCTCACTTCTTGCCAAGTGATTTTAAATTTTTTTCTTATTTGCAGGGTAACTGGGGGAGAACTATTTGACAGAATACTTCAGAAAGGGCAATACACCGAAAAAGATGCTAGTCACGTGGTGTGCCAGATACTGGACGCAGTTTCCTATCTGCACGATGCAGGAATAGTCCACAGAGACTTGAAGGTGACTTTTCCTGTTTGGTGTTTTTATGGTTTAATCAAATGACGAAAGGTCGGTCTGGAAATGTCCCTTGGGCGGCATAATGTTTTACTTAGAAGGACTATTTGAAAATCTCGGAGAAAAAATCAATACTATTCTTATCTACATACCCACAGACTATCAACAAAAAGTATCGATTGGTTCTATTGTTTCACTTACTCAGGAGTTTTTATGACAGTAATAAAGTTGGAAGCTGGTTTTATTACTTCTTCTGTGAAGAAAATAAATATTTATAACTCGTATATCCCATGCTTTTTCACCTGGGTTAGTGAAATAGGTGATCCAGTGCATGATTATATTAATTCTTTTGTACAATGAAATGGTAATATCAGATTCATTGATACTTATAGTTTTAATTTTTTACATTTGAATATGTAAAAATGTGCATTATTCTTATTATTCCCTTAGGCATAGTTGAGAAGGACATTCTTGATATTAATCTTTGTTGAAATGGTTCGTATTCTTATCTTGTATATAGTATTTATACCAACAGAAAGTTTATTACTCACATGTACGGTAATCCTTAACTTAACATATCTTGCTTGAAAACAGTGAGCTTATTTTCATTTAATTTAATGTATGCCATCGGTTTGGTTTTCCGAAATGGTATTTTAAAATAATATAAAGTTATACAGTGGATCCCTGTGCTAGTTAGTTGAAGATTTTGTTAGTCATGTATAACAGCTTAACCTCTCTAATAATAATGATATACTCTTTCTCCCTGTCTTTCTATATATACATATATAGTATAATAACCTCTCGTAAGATAAACAAGATTTAAAATTGAGGTTGTCTCATTAGGATTTCAGTGTAGTTATTATAAATGAAATTATAAAATGCACGAGTTATTTTGGTTAATGTGTTGAGAATTATTCAAATATTCAAACTCATACAATTACTAAGCAACTGTTGCTTCGAATATTGACTGGAAAAGTGAATTTTTATCGTTGTACTCTTTTCAATAGCCAAATTCTTTAGCGTTCAATTGTTACATTCTGTTACATTGTTTTCAGCCAGAAAATCTTCTTTATGCTACTCCCAACGATGACTCAAAAATAATGCTCAGTGACTTTGGCCTATCGAGGACAGAGGTCGAAGGGAAAACTATGAGTACAGCGTGCGGTACTCCGGGTTATGTCGGTATGTGTATCCTTTAACTGTTGACCACTCAATTTGTTATTTTGTCATTGAGAAAAAATGTTGAAATGTTCGATTCCCTGTAACAAAGGTTTCAGAATGTACTTTGATGTATATAGTAGACCTGTTTGGTAATATTTAGGTTTCAATAATTCAAAACTATTTGATGCAGTAGAAGTAGTATAGTATCAATCCTAGTGGGATACAGCTGTACTGATCATAATATCTGACCTATATGATGGAACCAGTTATTTCCTTGATAAATAAATGATGTATGCAATAAATTACTAATTCTGACATCATAGATTACAGTAAACTAATTATACTATTCTCGTTCGGTAATACTGTTGTCCAGTCCAGTCCAGTCTCATTTGATAAGGATTATGGTGAAATACATTTCTCATTTACATTTCGTTTCTTTGTACAGTGTAATAAATTGTTATAAGGAACTGTTGTTGACACATTACTGTGTTACATCCATTATTAATCTTTTTGTCATGCCAGCTCCAGAGGTCTTACTGCAGCAACCATATGGAAAAGCAGTTGATGTTTGGTCTGTTGGTGTCATTACTTATATATTGTAAGTATCTATGCCACTCATATGCACCTGTTATTCAAGCTGCTTATAAAATACAGTGGTGCCTCTTACTTCAACTTTAATCTGTATAATGTATTCCCAATACCCATTTTATAAACTTCGCATTCAAATTCTCGAAGTTGAGGCCATTTGAAGGAAGCATAAAATGTCTTGAATTTGAAGATTTGAATTTTATCTGTATTGCAAGTAATAAAGTAGTGAAATTTAGAGTACCACATTTAAACATATATATATATATATATATATTTTATATCCTGAATAGAATAGAATTCTCATGGTAAATAGAATAGTATTATATAACAATCACTTTGTTTTAAATATTTTACAGACTGTGTGGATATCCACCATTTTATGCGGACACTGACCAGGAACTCTTCGAACAAATCAAATCGGCCGAATACGAGTACGACTCCCCATATTGGGACGACATTTCACAAGCAGGTAATATTCCGCGCTGTAGTTTTCTTTATGGCGCATAAATGAAGTGAAGAGTATATGAAGCTCACCTTACACACTCGAAACATCGCACAATAGCTTTTAGTGTCAAAGAACGAATCTTGTTTATTGTCAGGAAGTAACACTGAAATTTTGATGACCTGTCTTATTTCTTACGCATTGATTAGTTAAAAACTGCTTTCTCAGTCTCAGGCAAGAAAAAAGCAGACGTTTATTTTCGTCTGAATGTTGCCTTTTTTTGGAACTAATTTCCCAAACATGACATGACCTAAACCAATCAGAGGTACATTCCACTTTGATAAATTATGCTTGTTTCTCATAGCAAAGAGATTCATTTCACATTTAATGGAAAAGACTCCTGAGAAGAGATATACATGCAAACAGGCATTGCAGGATCCATGGTGAGTTCCTCTTAGGCTTTAAAATTAGAACATACATTTCTTTTCAAAGAGGATTTTTAGATATACAACTGTTACTCATCATTTTGACAGTTTAGAAGCATAGAAGCTAAGGCTGTATTTATGGTTCTTCAAAAGCACTTGCTTCTTTGCTGCAGTAATATCTTTATTAGTTTTTTAGTAGCAATATATATTCGATATTGAAGTTAGAGAATATATTACTGAGCAATATTGGATTAAAAGGAAATATACTATTGATTCAAAACCTCCATACCCTTCATAAAGCATTTTGAAATTGATTTATTTGGATTTGGATTAATTATCTTTTTTTCTGTGGCTGGTGTGATCTGTCTGCTAATTTTTATAAAGAGGTGTATGTTGATCCCATAACAGTATTCTCATTTGTTCATTCATCTTTGGCTGAGCATGACAGTTATTTAGCTAGAAAAGCAAGGAATTGACGAGCAGTGTGGCTTTTCATAAGAGACTATTTGTAATCTAGTTTTTATGGTGTTTGCCTCCATATTTAGGATATCCGGAGGGGCAGCCAGTGACAAGGACATTCATCGACATGTCAGCACTAACATGAAGAAAAATTTTGCAAGAAGCAAATGGAAGGTCAGTGTTAATTTCCCGAATGCCCTCAGCTGACAATGGTAAACAATGCTTTCCTGTTCCGGTTGGTAATGTTTGATCGTCGTTTATAATGAATAACAGTTAATGCCAATTTCAGTGATATTTCACACCTTACCGATTTTGGATTTTTGTTGTTAGTTAATATTTACTCATATTGTTTTCATATTCAGCAAGCTTTCCATGTTGCAGCAGCTACCTCAAGAATGCGTAAATTAAATCTCGGTTCTTCGAGCGAAGCCAAGGAGCATGTATGAGATTATGTTTTAACTCAGTGATGTTTTTATCACCAATTGACAACCCATGTTCATGTTAGATTTACATGCACTCTTATAATTATTATTCTGATATTAGATATTATTGTTGTACCCGTAATGAATTATGTGAACGTTGTACGTAGAACTAGCTATCAATTTTAGTGTCTCGTTTTATTAGTCTGTTCATGAAATCACTATCGTAATAAGTCTTTTGGGTTTTAATTTAGCACTATCAAACTTTTTATTCACCATCTTAGTTTTTAGTAGGGCGCATTCCCGCTGTTTTTATGTTATCAGAAGATCCAAGCACTTTTTATTTACTTCGTTTTGAAAGAGAATTTTATTAATTCATCAAGATCTCGGGAAATACAGTTACCCTGAAACTGAAAGTAACATCGTAGCATTCAATTATTTTCATTAACTTTTTAATAGCTAGTGATATAGAGCATTGTATTCTACCTGAAGCTAATATTTTTCTACTGCTCCGTCACTCTGAGAGCAAATAGTTTTATGCTGTCTTCATTCCCAGTTTCTGAAAATAACTTGTTGCAATTAAATGGATGAACTTCTGTAAGTGAGTGCCATGGAGATTGGTCATAACTACAGGTTACCATGCAGCTGTGATAAAATAACTACTTATAACTTCAATTTTGCAACTGGCCTATGTATGGAGTATACATGCGTTGGTCAGTTTGATTAATCACAAAGGAACTCTGTTAGAGACACGATAAAGAAATATGGCTTGCAGCCACCAAACCTAACAATTCAGTATGCCTACATTCAAAAATATATTCATCAGTACCCATAAGAATTCAAGTGTTATTATTTTTAAATCATTGTACTTAACCTGTTTGTTTTGCTGTGTTGAGAACTTAAGATTTCGACTCAGGGTACATTTGTAGTTGTATTGTTCGGTGATGGTTTTGTTTTTGATCGACAATGCTTTATTATAATCTTGAGTGATTTTTGGATCATACTCTAAACTTTTGTAATCAGCTTTGGAAACCAGTCCTACTCATTTTTTACCAGGCACTAGAATGAGTTTTCTGTATTATAATTTGTTTATTTCAAGAATTACGTCTATGATAATTAGATTATGTTATACGTACATGATTGCTTCTGTACAGACCTTTTTTAGAAAATATATGTTTGCAATTCTGATAATAAATCTATAGGTGTTCAATAATTTCACAAACAACAACAAAATAACATTCGTCCTCCACTCTTTCATGTATCTCCATTTGTATTAGCCAACGACGCTAGTAGCCCATTGAAATTCGTATCTACATGCAGTATGTACTTCTTATTTTGTTTGCTTCAACATATTTGTGTGCCTTATGAGTGTGCGAAGATATAATATCCATATTCTGTTGGACGCATACATTATTCAGTCTCATTATATGGTTTACCGGTAATCTCATTCCATTCATAAAGTTTTATTTTTGGGATGGATGAATTAATTTGAATCAATAGACTCCAATTTTATACAATTGATATTGGTGGTCCGTATTTAGATTCTCATAAAGGTGTAGACATAATCCATTATAAAGGTTCAAGAATATCTACAGGTATACTTGTATATTAACACACACTGAGCATTATTTCATTTATTAGGTTAGTACGCAGTGTTTAGTTTTCTTTCCAGTGTTCTGGCTTCAATTTTGATATTAACACGGTTTTATCCAAAGACCAGTTGCTCAATCTATGTAAAATGCTATGAGGTTATCAGCCAACCTACCAGTTATTAAAGTGCAATGTTTGTACCCAAAAGCATAGCCTCATTATATTGGATTCAACCTAGTTTCATCTTGCACGTGAAGTTTAGTTCGTAAACAAATGCTTAAAATGTAACATGTGACTTGGTAGTTCGTATATATATATAAAATATGATTTAAATTGAATAAAAACACACGTGGTCTATTTGTCTTGAAGTGTTGAAATGCGGTAGTAAACAAATCTTCAAAATAATCGAGATTTCTAAAATTTTTCGTAAACAGTGTCAGGTCATGAACTGAAATATATACTTGAGGTGTATACACATAAATTATAAATAAGTTCTTCTTAGAAATGTAGGTAATAGGCAATCTTAGGGATGTGGAATAATTCCCTATAATCAGAGGTTTTCATCTATAGGCGGAAATTGTTTTATATCGCTAATATTTTTTTTATTTCGCTCATGTCAAGCTCTTCCCAGCGGTAAGAACATAAAAGTGTCAGATTTGTTCAATATGTTAGTAGGAGGAAAAGAATTTATCGCCATTCATTAGGATGATGCTGGTCTTTATTTTATCTACAGGTACGAGACTATTTCGGAATCAAAAAATTCAGTAAAATTTATTGTAAACCTTCTAAAAGAAAATCAGTCTCTGGACTGCGCCACGCGAATATTTTATGAATCCAGAGTCTATTTTAAAATGTCAAGGCTAAATATATATATAGTTTAATTATTGAAATAATGTGTGATTACTTAATTTATTCAAAAGCAAACTATATTTCGAACTGCATTAAATTCCGGACGTGTCTTATAAACACAAATCGTTAGGGGTGCGAATTCTCCATAGATTTTTTCATAATCATTAACCCCATCTAGTGATTGAGAATATCCATTACTAGAATCGTTCAACGTTGCATAACATTAAACAATCGCACTTGACTTGTTTTGTCTGTGGAAAAAATGAAGCAAATTAACATTTAGATGTTTACAACGGAGCAGGTTGTATGAAAAAGAAGGCAAACAACGATTCTTTTAGACCACTACATTACAGCGACAGTTATTGAGTAACGAAACCCAGCACAAGCTAACATTGCAATTCGTGGTTACCCAGTATCAAATTAGCACTATATATCCCGGTAATAATGTTAAGATTAAGCTTGTTTGCTTTATTACGAATGTATTATGCAGGGTTGAGGCACTATCACCTGAAACTGATCATTTAATTCATATTATAGGGATAACAGTTTAAATGCAATAGAGAAAGGTTATATATAACACTATCGTATCTGCATTCCATAGAGTTTACTGCATTATCAAAATAATTGTATATAAAAATATTCATTTCAATGTGAAAGTGAAACTCACCCTCTGCGCATCGTGACTTGATCTTGGCGGTGTATTGAGGATAATCCCAACCAGTAACCTGATATTATTTGAAATAAAATATCACAAACCAAACTCTATCTGAGATGTTTGGAAACAATGTATATTTTTGCTGAAATATAAAGACTGGGTGACGTAGAGTAGATATTAAGTAAACTTTACAAAGAGCGGTAAAGTCACAAAAATAATGGGAAGATGGGAAACGGTAGACGATTCTAAGTGAAATAGGTTACGAGGATAGGCTTGAGATTTAGAATTTTTTTTGGTACATTCTAGTAATTTAATCTGTTGACTGGCTTTTGACATTTTAGGGATGTCCTCTTCAGTGAAAAAAAGTTTGCATGAGTATTCATCTATCTCGTATTGCTAAAAAGATATTTATAAGTTATTGAAAAATTCCATCCATATTTTGTTGTGCAGGTATTGCAGTAGTGTATTATTATTTATTGCTCGAATCGTAATTTTTCATTCGATATGGTTATCATGAACGATACACAACGACAAGGATCTTGTACTGAAAATGTAATACAGCTGCATGATGGGATAACGTTGCAGCCTTTTCCTTATCAGGTATTGTGAATATAACTTTCATATGTTTTGTGATTACAAGATTTCCTTGAAAATTTTGTAATAACGCACGCTGACATTTTGTGGTGCATACCATATAATAACAGTGCTAATGTACACTTGTGGTGCATTTAGGTTCTTGTATGCACAGCCACAATAGCACAAGCTCACCTCAGTTGGTCAAGGGTAGTAATAGTTTGAAATTATTTATACTTATTACTAAATATAATTATCATGATTATGTATATTATCCATATGAAAAAATAACGGGGAACGATACCTACTGCAGTATTCAAAATTATTTTGAAGTCCATCAATCTTTTGAATAAATCCCGGAGCATGGGTACCATTTCATATATGTTCTAAGCAGCTTGGTATATGCAACTTAATTTTGTGATGTGGAATTTCACTCCTATTGCTTTAGGTAACCAGGAACTGTGACACCCACATATTGTTTCACTAGAATAAAACTTCATAGCTCACTGGATTCTTTTTATTTCTTTTGTTTGGTACTGGGAGTTGTGAATAAGAATGACTTGATCCATGACAGATAGCCAATAAAGGCTGTTAGCCCACATGATTCATTTTAGTTCTTTTGTTTGATACTGGGTGTTGTGAATGAGAACCGGCTTGGTCTAGAACAGATAGCCATAAAAGCTCGCTGACCTCGAGGAAGAAATCTTTTTTAAACCCAAGAATTCAAATCCTAGCCTGGATTTGTTATTTCCACAGCTGTGTGTTACAGTTATGTCATTATCTATGCTAATACACCTCTTAAAGCTACCCCGCTCTAGCATATGTCAGAAACTAAAGGTCGAAGCGGGATAAATTTTGGGTCTTGCGTCAATATCAAACAAGATAAGCAATCCAAGAGTTCTAATGACACATTTCATATGCTTATTTAGTCACTCTCATTAATTTATGTGGAGTGCATGTGATCATTTGGCTTCCCATATACATTTTTTTTAGTTCATCAATCCATCATATGCTGTTCACAAAGAAACTTAGACTTGAAGAACATTATCTTTCCTATTATCTATATTCTATTACATAATGAGTGAACTTGTGATAAAGTTGAATTATTGGTAATCCAGAGCGTTATTTTATCGTAAATTATCATCACAAACTGTGAGTGACGAATCGTGATGAGCAGTTGAAATTTATTCTGTTTTCAAACAATTCAATAATATTATATTTAAACAGGTTTCTGGGCGAGCGACCATGATGTGTTTGAATGAAACGACCGTATGCAAGCCGTTGAATTTCAGGGAATATTATTTCTATCAGTCATTACCACCTGGTATATTGCAATATACAGCACAATATAAAGGTACTTTTTATGAACTATTGCGAACCGCGTCATGAATTTCACCGAGTGACCTTGGTTATGTTTATTTGAGGTCATTTCCACACAAGTTCCCCTTCAGATAAATTCTATTGACATGTCAATACACATAGTCAGTCAGGTGCTTGCTAATTACTAGAATTCTGATTCATTGCAGGCATCATTAATGTACACATAGAAGAAAATAATGATGGCACGATCAACCTGACTGCGTTACCGCTGAGCAGTGACGAGAGCGAATTGGAATTTGACGTGAAATATTGCCCTGTTTTGACAAGCGCACAGAAAAAGACAGCTGCTAAATCGGACTCTTGCAAAAGGTTCAAAATAGCAGATGGAACAGACAAACGAGTCACCATTAAAAAGTATGCATTCTTGTTAGTTGTCAACCCAAACTATCGTATTGTCAAATTTCCCTATGACAGTGAGTCATTCAAGAGACAACAGATAAGTTACAATACATGATAGAACTTGATAATAAATCGTAGGAAATTATGTCATAATTGCAAGCAAATAATCAAACAGGCTATTTCATTAACGCGATAAGAAAAATGGCGACTCGGTGCACCCTCATTGCAGGTGTCTTTATTGGGAAGTGAGTGAATCATTGCTTTTCCCTTAAGAATCCGTCTCAAGCGTACAGGAAGTCTTTGCATAGACAGGAACGAAGATTCGGAAAATTGCACCAACTTTGTCGAGGACGATAATCTCATTTACTCTTCGAACTTGCCGAGATTTAATCCATGGACCTTGAAGGTTTATAAGGAAGGACTGAAAAGGCATTTGCATAGCAAAAACAAAGTTGTTAAAAGTATGATTTTGTGTCTTTGTTAAATTACCATACTTGTTTCGCTGTTGTGCTATAAACACACTCATTTATTTAGTACTAGCAGAGCTACTGGCCTCTGGGCGGTAGTAAAATCTCAGTCTGACATTCAGAGGGGTAAATCTAGGAAAATAAAACCTACAGGCAATATCCTACCCCGTCGAGACCAGGTTTGATTTGATTTTCATGCAATCCCTTTGTCCTTCCCAATCATCCAAAAGCGTGCTCATTTCAACCACACACACACACACACACACACTGTGTTTTAGACTTTCTGAGTCTAGTATATAGTACGTTATGACACAAAGGGGCAAAGTCGTAAATTTATCCATTGAAGTGCTCTGGGGTTGCAGTGAAAACCATGAGTTGAAAAATTTTCAGTTCTATAGCCGTATTAAAAATGGACTCCCTTGTAAAATTTCCCTCTTATTCATAAGATTTTCACTTCGCAGTTTTTCTTAGTGATGTTCATATTATATTACAGAATGCATACTTCTTGAGAATGTCACTAGTCGTTTCAAGTTCCCTTGCATACTGGATTTGAAAATGGGTACTCGAATACACGGAGATTTTGACGATGATGAAAAGAGGAAAAGACATTTGAAAAAATGCGCCGCAACGACTACACAATCTGTGGGAGTTCGTCTGGCCGGAATGCAGGTACCTTTTCATGCGTATAAGGTGTTCATTGTTCAGTTTTGAAGCGATTTGTGCAATTTTGTTTCGAAATGCTGCATTTGCTTATGTAAAATTGCTTTAGAGAGGACATATTTGTACTTGTATCTTAATATATTCTAAATTAGGGGAACCAAAATATTTTAATCGATTTATGGCATACCACTGTGCACTATGTTTGCATGCTCACATATGAACTTGGTGTACTTGGTGTTTCTAGGTGTACAGGCATGAGTCAGAAACATTCCTTTGTCGCAACAAATATTTTGGCAGAGGACTGACGGTGGAAGGCCTGAAAAAAACATTAAAAGAATTCTTTTTTAACGGATGTCGCACCAGAACAGACCTTTTGGAACCCGTTATCAAAAATTTGACTTCCTTAATGAACAGTCTGAATAGCTTACCATCTTACAGGTTTTATTCGAGTTCTTTGTTACTTATGTATGACGGATTCGAAGAAAAAGAAGAGGAAGCTAGTAAGGAAGAACATGAAAAAGTAGACTCTGAACAAGTAAGTGTTGTTTTGTTTTCAATCCTATTCCCTTGTGCCTTTTTTATATATTTGGACGGGCTGGCTCTCTCTTTGTTAAAAATCCACTGATAAATGGCCATACATGGCGATGAATCATGCAGTGAAGTTGAGTTAAGTTATTATTTTTGTCTTATATGGATGCAAATGCAATTCTCAAAATAATTTTTACTGTCATATTAAAATCATGACACCCTTTTGAATACCTGGTACCCCTTGGAGATTTTATAGCGCTAACAAGGAATTACTGTTGTAGACGGTTGTAGCTGTTCTAATTTTACCATATTCTCATACGGAAATTTCCACAGCAGGAAGAGGAGTCCGAATCCAATGGCAAGCATGATGTTGAATTGGATTCCATAAAAGTTGGTGTCAAAATGATTGATTTTGCCAAATCAACACATCAACACATGGACGAGTCAGTCGTACACAACGGACCTGACAAAGGATACATTTTCGGTCTGGAAAACCTCATCCACGTCTTTAGAGAAATACTTGACGAGGAATCGGAGACCGAGAAGCAGTAGATTGGATTCTCTGGTGAGGCTATTTAATACTAGTTAAATCCTGTCACTATATTATTACTTTTTTGTACTGTATGCAGTACACTAATGTTTAAAATGTAACGAGACGACCAAAGCTGTTCATCAATGTCGAATAATACCTGAAACATGAATTTGTGATTTGCTATATATTCCTCAATGTTCCGTGATCTTACTGGTTTTCTTGTTATATTTTTGTCAGCAGAGCTTGTAGCGTAGATAATCTCAGTTCTATATACCACACTTAGTCAAGTCATCAGGAGTTAGCATCATCTACTATTAGGTTTATATATATTTATTTGCATAATCCGTTTTTTCTAAAAGTACTGTAATCTACTGCACAGTACGGCGGTGGTTGAAACTCCATATACATCTGAAGTTTGTTGTTGTCCATAATTTAACTATTATACTATCTTAACCGAAATGTAAGTGTGTTAGCAGGTTATATCCCGGAGGCTAGCTAATGTTTTGTCTGAAGTTTTGAATATATAACAAAATTGGTGATTTATCATTTACTATTAAGGTATCAAAATACCTTCATATGATTGACCCATTCCCAAACACTCCAGAAAAGGAATAAACTGAATGATTTGCTAACTAAATATAAATAACTAAGCTAATATAAATACATAAAATGTGTATAATAGTGCTAAATCTTCTAGTACTATGTTATATAGACCAGTACTCGTCGACTTACGTGTGGATGTGGTTATGACCACATTTTTGCATTTTTACTTTATCTCCCTTGCTTTCTTTATCACAGTAAACCAATCGTAATGTGGTGATGTATTTTTTATTGAACCATGGTTTGAAAAAAGATAAGGAAGATCGTAAACACTGTTTAGAAATATGAATTCTATGACCAAGTTAACGTTCAAATGGATTTATGACGGATCGGTCAAGTAATATTGCGATTGTAAGTCGACGAGTGGCTGTATCAAATTAAAAAGGATTGCTCAATGAGTTGGGTTTCCCTATGTATCCCAAAGACTACTCACTACATCCCTGTAACGTGTCCAAATGCTAAACCCCTTAACTGAATGAAATTCCGAGACTGTGAGAAGCATTTGCCTTTCCATTCGATTAATTCTTTGTCGCACGCATTAATTCTGTATGAACATATTTAGAAGCGAGGTTGCTTTGTTTCGGTTGTATCTTATATATTTCAATTTTCTATAAATAAGTCTGGTTCACTTATTTATGCAATTGTTTTTAGTCATCTTCACATCCGCTTGCGAGTTGCACTTTTTCTAGAGACTAGAAATATTGTTATGCAATATCTGGTTGCAATATTACCAATATTGATAATCATAATTCTCTAGATTTAGATCTTCTGAATATTCTAGAAATACAAGTAACCAGGTTCAGTCCAGTAGTCCAGAGTCAAGTGGTAGTGACTTTATTAGACTTTATTATTATATATAGAACCTTAGAAGTACAGTGCTTGATTTTTTTATTGCCAGTGATGCAGTACATTGTATCAAATTAGTAGGGTGGACATTAGGATATTTGACCACCATTAGACTAGGTTGTCTGACCTAATTATCCAAAAGTCACATGGTTATACTGTATTTCCTCCATTGTTATATGAAAGAAACTTGTATTAACCAAACTATTTTTCAAAATTATACTCCAAAAATTGATGTGGTACAGTGTAGACATCATGATTCTCTAAAATCATGGCCCTGGATGCATACGCCAAGTATACCTCGGTGGAAGCTCCAGGCCATACCCATGGCATCTCCACTATCTGTCCTGCCAGAGAACGCCTAGTATAGTCTTTTTCGGGCACTGATACTAAACGTGCTCTGTCATGTTTATAAGTCGCTATCCCAATGTACTATTCGATGATGTTTTGGGGGCAGCGCCAAATGTGGGTCTTGTGCATCAAATTGGGGATTCACTGACGACGTTTTCTTCGCCCCAAAGAATCTTGTTCTGGTGCTGTTTATTAAAGTTCCTTTGCGAGATTCATTTAAGAATAATAATTTACTGTTGTTGTTATAATTGGTGTTTTCTTTCTTCATGGCTTCCCCTTTATCTTTTGACCCGCTAGAAGGTCTTGAGTTACCGAAATAGTAGAATTCTGTTATTAAAATGAGTGCTGTGCACACTACTAAATCGAGTTTCGTATCTTAGAACTTACTTGTTACCCGGTGTTTGATCATCAGGAGGTTCAGGTTTACTTGGATTCTGATTTGTGTTACCATCGTCGAATACCTGTATTGTTACAAGAAGATTGATGTCATAATTAGCGTTTTTATACCCATAGCGGTAATACGTGATTACAATTGTATCCGTTTAATCAACCATTGCATAATATAGTCGGAGAGTTTTTGCAAAACTAATCAGGCTTCGGATAGCTCATGCCAGATGGGGAATATAGGCGTCAATCTGTTTGTATAGTATATACGACGAAGTACATATTAATACAAATACACACTCTTTTCACTATCAATATTCTCTACCAAAGGCCTCCCATTCAAATCGTGATCCCATACCAGATTGCCCACTTACCACCCAATCTGATTAGACAGGAATGCTAGTACAGTAACACGATCTAAATCGCAAAAAGTTCCTTATTTAAACGACCTATAATAGGGCAAGGAATACCTACGATCTCTTATACTTTTATCGGTAGTTTTGTACATCCCTGTCTGACATAACTCCAGTCCCAAACGTGATGGGTTTAGAGCTAAAATTTTTGTGAAATATTCTTGCACTTGAGTCCTGTTTTTCTCTTTATTTTTTACCAAGGTTCTGTTGTCCTAGCAGTTGTATATAAATACCTACCGATGATTGTACTTTCTTAATGTTTTCCAAATTGATCCCATGCGATGGCCCATCAACTGTTCCAGGCGTAGGGAACGGTAAGTCCCAGCCTTCTTTACCCTTTAGCCACCACGTATTCATCTTCCCTCGTCCCTAGAATGACGATGATACTTTGGATAACATAATGAGTAAATATTCCTGTAATATTGTTGGCACGCAACAACTGTACCGCAAGCGGAGGTTAACAAGGCGATAATTCGTATATTTAATACCAACTTACCTTACCCTGTAATAATATTAATATTATTTCACTGCCATGTGTTTACTATTGGCGTTTATATAGACTTGTAAGCGATATTGGAATACTCTATTATAAGCAAAGGATCAAATGAGATTTAGTCTGTATTAGGACAGAATCACGGGATAATTTTGTTCTTCTTCTCAATCCGAAATAATTATCATCGACTACTCATTTTTTTAAGGAATTTCAAGTGAATTTCACGAGTAGCATAATTACCGTTTCCAATAGTCTTGAAATATTGAACATTTTAATAATACAAGGCCTAAAGGCCGTGATCACTGCTGTTATTCCAGTAATTTGCATGCCGTTCGGCGGAAATAGTGATTAATCTAATAATCGTGATTAAGAATGGTAATGATGGAGCACCTTCAGTTCGATTTCTCCGCGTTTTTCCAGTTGGAATCCTTGATTGCTTTCTACCAGAAAATTCCGAGTGGTATCGCTTACGTGTATACGACTTGCTGAAAATAATAGGTTAATGTCCATTTATCGATGAAATTATGTGAAATTTATCATGGGTGAACTGTTTCATTGCGTGAACTTTCATTGGTAATGTCTGAAGTTTTTGTTAAAAGTTATATGGCAGCAATTTGAATGAGTCTGGATTTGGGGGACATATTCTTAGAATGAAAATTTACGGTTTCCAATATTAATCCTAACTAAAAGTATTAACTAATATGTTAGTACGGTATTGGATTCAAGTATTCTTACGTATTCCTGTGCTCTCCAGTCTGGAAGCTGTGTTTATCGTGTCACCGAAAAGGCAGTACCTCGGCATTGTGAGACCGACTACTCCAGCAACAGCACTCCCTAAATATAGTAAAAAATCTTTCGATCGACATGGTTCATATGGTGATATTGAATAATAATCTATGTGAAGTATCTCATTTACCCGAATGTAAACCAATTCTTATGCGCAATGGAACATCTGGTAAATGACGAATTTTAAACGTAGTGGTTTTACTGATAATATCGAGAGACATCATAGCTGCTTCCGGAGCATGTCGATCTCCTATTCGCTGAATAAAAAAGAAAATATGAAATAAAATATTGATGGGGATATTCAATAAAAGAACTTCTATTATGTATTTCTACTATTTACATGACTAAAGTAAATATGTACCTATAACGAACAGTGCTAAACGGGAAAGTGTTATGCGAGGAATAGGTGTATATTGGGTAACCGCAGTCTAAATGATTGTTTCGATTATAGACGGGATTTGGAGTATGGCTTGCATTGACTCGTAATTTCGCACCTCTTACAAATAATCTGGAACCCATTATGATAGTAAGTCCTCTGTATCTGTCTTGTCTATTATAATCAACTTACGTTTGGAATTCCTGATGAGACCATGTACGCGTCTCCTATAGTTTCAACTTTGTAAACCTCGTATTTCTCGATTACGGCGTCGAAGCATGTGTAAAGGTCATTTAGCAAATCGACTACCTGCGTAGAGAAAAAAAACAGTAGGAAAATTACCGCGTTTATCCCTTATATCGAAGTGATGTTAATCGAGGTATAATGGCATAGAAAAAGATGCGAACTTAATCCACTCGATCAAATTTTAGTACTGATTTCCCGTACCTGCATGGGTGTGCTTGCCAACGAAATAGTCGTGAATCCGCAAATATCGCTGAAGTAAATCGTACACTCTTGAAAGGTCTCCGGTACTACGGATTCGTTCACCATTAGCATTTTCGCAGCTGAACTAGAAAAGTTGACGGGACAATTATTTTATATCGTTTAGTAATAGCCAGGGTTTTAATGACTCGACTTGGCTCGTCAAGTCTAATCACTAGACTGAAGGCTTCACGAGTTATTGTTTACGGGATAGCATTTTTATCGTCGTGATAAGGTGATTCGCTAATATGGTGTATTGATAATAATCGATCGATAATAGAGATAAAATATAAATACATGTGATAAAAATATAAATATTCCTACGGTGGAAGCATTCGCATCAGTAATTTTTCTGTCTTCTTTTTTTCTTCGTCCAATTCCGCTGTTCTTTCGGATACCAGCTCTTCAAGGTGCCCACTGTATTCTTCCAATTGTTTCATCATATTCTCCACTATGTTATGTTTATTTCCGCGGTTCATGCGTTTCAGTTCAGCGTTAACGACACTAAAATAAAGAGTCCTTATGTTATAGGCTTACTACTCAGATTCAGTCTATATTAATTACGCGATTTCAATGCGCATTAGTCGAAATCGCGTAAATATAATTGATTGTAAGTTACATAGCAAGAATAAAAATGAATAATTCGTAGTTAGTAATCGTGTTTTAATTGGAGGCGCCGCAGAACTTTGCTACAGGTCCCGCGTTAATAATTTAGGCCCCTTTATGACATATGCTGCAGCGCCACACTAGCTTAATCCATCCATGATTAGTTACTCAATTTAGAGAAATTGATTGTACCACATCTAGTTCACTTGGTTATCGAACCATGTTTTGAAAAACCACCAAGTTTACAAACCCGAACGTTAACCGCAGTTCTGGTTGTTGTTGCCAGCACTGCTTCATAATCTGTACCATTTCCACAGGAGCTGCATCTTGCGGTATGACTGGCCTGAAATAGCAATTTTAAGATATTGAAGTATGTAAACATGCTGAGAAACGTTTGTGTCAATGTACAAGTTTATAGGAGCATCGGCTGTTCTACTGGTAGAGAATATGGGAAGAATATACCTGATAGTTGGTGGTGCGTTTTTGAGCGATCGTATAATTTCTTCGTTTGACATTTCCATTGTGCAATAGGGCGGGCCGCGTAAGAATACTTCCTAAAATGACGTAGTTATTTTGTGGTTATCATAAAAAATGAAATAGCCTATATTCTGCTAGTATAATAGCATAGCCGCAGATATACTTTAGCGTTCTTTTTTAGAACATGCAATCGGCGAATAATTACTTTCGCGAGAAGGCATGTATGGAACAGTAATTCATAACCAATCGTCTTATTGCTCTGTCTGTGAGGACACCCCCCTTTTGCGCTATCATTGATTACTAGAGTAGTTGGGTATCTTTCTACCTGGATCAATGAATCGAGTATATACATGCCGTAAAGTTCTCAGAGTTTGTGTATGTCGTCAGAAAACTGATTAGCTCTCCGATGTTGTTTTACTGTCATTGTTGGCATTTTCAGTGTTCTTTATATTTCCCACAATTGAGAAACATTTGCTTGTACCGTAGCATGAACGATATTACGTGTTATTACGACTACTCGTTTCCGCTTTTTTTTCGTATTATGTTTTAAAATAAATATTTTGTTAGACCCAACGTATTTACTGCAGATTAATTTAGAGAAATAAACATCCCGCTAGATGGCGGTATGGAACAGAATTTTTAAAATTCATTCCGTTCTTCGATCTGTGACGACTTGCATCTTTTTGCGCATTTCTTGATTACTAACTGGAAGCAAATGCCCTTTTGTTTTACCTTTTTCCCACTGTCAAAAAATCTAATTCAGTAATTAGTAGTTTTTTGTACTGGATTATACTGTATTACCGTTTTTAAATGATGTTGAAGTCAGTAAAATGATGTGGGAATTGGACCCAAGGGGAAACGCAGAGCTAAAAGTATGATTCTATAGAACGTAATTTAAATGCTGTCAATGTTGTACCTGACAAATAATTGCAAAACTATATGAATCTCCCTTTTGCGTTCCAATGCTTCTTAGTTCGTCGTCTAAGAGAAGTTCTGGAGCGGTCCACAATAAATCTGCAGCTGCTATAAATGAAATGTCAATAAGTATAAAAGATAATATCTTTTTTATTTATAAATAGCGGATTATTTATCTTCTGCTAGAATTGAAATCAGTTAGTAAGACCTACTTTGGGTGTCATCTGCTGCCTTTTTACCAAGAGCGGCGTATATCCTATTAACTCCGTGGTCTGCAACTTTAAGAACGAATCTGGAATCCACCACACAATTTGTTGATTTCAATCTACCGTGATATTTCAATGAACTACCGTGTATGTATTTCATCCCCTGAAAACAAAACCATTTCTATAGTTATAATGTCGGACAAAAAAGTTCCCGTCTTTAGTATCTTAACATACTTTAACTAGATCGTGAATAAGCGAAACTTTGAAAGTCGAGTCGAGTTTATAGTCTTTATTCATGACGAGTTCTCGAAGGCTTCTCCTTGCACAATATTCGATTACGATCCCTTGTAGGACAGAACCGCAATAGAGACCAAAGAAGTAGCATATGTTTTCGTGGCGCATATCGCGAAGCTGGAAATTTGAACAAACTATTAGTATCTAATAAATGATTTACCAGCTAATGTTTTACGAATTGTATTTTCGTTTGTGATTATTTGTAGTGAGTTAGTGATATTATAACTGTCTTTACCATGCGCAGTACGTCTCTTGTGGCATTCCAATTATCCGGTGGTGGCGCTATTGCGAGTCTTTTGATGAAAACAATTTCTCCCTGGAATGTCGTGGTTAGTTAAGTTATAAGTGATGACTTGGTGATAATACACATAACATATATACTTATAATAAAGCTTATTAATAATATACAGTATGATGAAATAGAAATAAAGTAAGCTCACGTCAAAGGACGCCAAAACATTGTCATCAGTGCCCTTTCCGATGATATTTGATGTAAGAGTCACGGTGCTGCCTAGTCTAGACAAGCACGGACTATAGTCTGCAGATTGACTCCGTCGCTTTGCTTTTCCTGCTTGAGAACTTGAAATATTGAACAGTTAAAAAACAAACTGTGAAAAGGTCGTAATCACATAATTCAGAAATGATTTTTGTTGAAACGTCCATGATTCTATTAACTAGTGTCAATGAATATCATATTATCCAGGTGGCTCTGTTTACGGAAACGCATTATGGGCGTTAAGCGCTATATTACTGTATATATCTCTTCCTTGAAAAAAATATGGTTTAGTTGAACTGGTAAATAAAAAATTATTCTACCCGCTGTCGATAAGATTCAGATCTTCCTGTGAGAGAAAAAGCTTGTTGGAACACTTGAAAT
Organism: Halocynthia roretzi; assembly: GCA_013436055.1. Lineage (NCBI taxonomy): Eukaryota > Metazoa > Chordata > Ascidiacea > Stolidobranchia > Pyuridae > Halocynthia > Halocynthia roretzi. The sequence continues at coordinate 68,181 of QRAM01000339.1, forward strand.
CGTTCATATCTCTTTTTCTTCTGTATAGAAAAGTGTTTAATGTATGGATGAGAATGTTGCTAATTACAGATATGGTTTATGTTGGGATTAGTACCGGGAGCATTTGTAAATTCCGTATGTCAGAACGAACACTAAGATAACTCCGAAAAATATTACGAAAAAGTCCTTCATTTGCAAGCTCGTAGAGGAGGATTTGCAAAAAATGTCGTTTTCATCGCAGTCGCTGTCTTTTGCCGGGGGATTTCCGTCAAACCAAACTATACCGCCTAGCTCTAACGTTTTGAACTAGATGATTGAAAAAAATAGATGAAAATCACACTGTAAGGAGAAAAAGCTATGAAATTGTTTTATTGTACAATGTTTACGAACCGTGGAGTTTTTCATGTTTTTGGCGAGATCTATTTCTACTGCAGGGACAATCTTCGTTATGGTTTGATTGTCTAAGCAAGAAAGAATTATCAATTATTAAATATTAATTTTTTTGGTTGTTCGTTTATTTAAAAAACATACCTGTCGACGCGGGTAAGAAATTCCAGATAAGAAAACGTGTATTGCTTGTAATTGATGCATCAGCTATTGTTTCATCATACTGTGGTTCCTGGATAGCTCGTATGATTTGCAGAGTTGCACTAGAATATGAAAAGGTTATGAATTTAAAACTCACCATATTCAACTGAATGCTTTATCAAAAGTCAAGTGACTCCACCTGGTAAAATATGTGGCCAATGGGCCCGTGTTTGGACGACACTGTTTATAGTAATATTCAACTAGGTTATATTTACGCACTCTTTACTCTTTATCTGTGTTGTAGTTGTTACGACTTTCTGAACAGCGAGTATTGTGAGCAGAACAGCTTTGGCCAAGTACGCGTGCAGAGGCAATATGCCGTTATCCATAAGCACGAGGTTTTCCTTTTGTAAAAACGTGTGTAATTGAAAACCGTAACTAGCAGGCGAAACGATAATCGTGTTATGGTATAACCAATTTTCAGTTTCCACGGTGTCAGCCGTAGTTAACTGATTGTCAAGGCTTCGATCGAAGCGATTTCGGTAGTTCCCGTAATTCTTCTTCTGCCTTGAATCTCCGTTTGGACTTTCCTTTTCTAACGAAGATTCAGGCAGTATGTTGTTAGAAAAGTTTCCCTCAGTTGATAATCGCTCTCCTTCATTCAATTGTGAAGGGAGCTTGATTTTTACAACGTGCGCTATGATATCAGGTTCTGAAACGATTCTTTTTTCTCTCGGCATTCTCGATTCCTCAGGAAGAGTATGTGATATAGTTTCGTTAATTCGGTTAACTAAATTTTCTTCCACGTAGTTTCCAATTGGGTCAGTCCATATCACCACTTTCTGAAGTAATTTTCCGCCTAACTGGTCGCGCAAAGAGTACAACGTTTCTTCCACAATGTTCAAGCTCTTCTCATTACCCTGATGACTCGTTTTACCGGCTGGTATACAGAGTATAATAACTGAGAAAAATATATATATTGAAATGTTAGTGATTATGAGAGTAATAGAAGTAATAATGAAAGGCTGAATTTCGACTCGCTATCTGAAATATAAGTAAGTCTTACGAATGACTTTGAAATTTTCGTTGACGAGTTGCGACTGCGAGTCTCGACTCATTGGGAATTTAAATACTAAATTACCTTTGTAAGGAAGCTTCTCCAGTTCTATCCAGTGCTGTCTCAGAGTGCTTGCGTTAAAATACGAATCTGTGTTGTCTGTCCTCCACTCAGAAACTGACATCGTTCGGTAATGTCGTAAAGAGAATTCTGATCCTTCAACTAAACGAGTTTGCAGATCGCTACACAAAGTATTCCACGGTTCAGTATCCATTGCTGAAAAAAGCACCACGTTTTTCCAACCAAACTTTCGCAAAACTGATAATGTCGCGTCTGTCGTAAGACTTGCCGGAGGTACAACTGAAATACTATACGAGTCATGTTCGCTCGGTACTGTTTTTGGGATGCAGCTCCAAGAAATACAAATTTTATTGTGTAACTTGGCAACAATTTCTATGACATTACAGTAAAGGTTATATTTAGCAACTTGAGATGTACCAGACGTTGCTTGACTGCATTCCTCACCAGGTTCTCCCAATATATAAGCATCAATTTCATCTTTGGTATCTTGCACTGCCTTGAATATTTCCACCGCACTGCAACTGCAGTTTAACGGAACGTTTCGTATAATGATAGTAATTCCTCCGGTACTAGTAGAAAATTCATTTGTTTTTTTATTCCTAATAACGCTATCGAACTTTAAAACGTCCTTCAGTAGGTAAAGTATCATCGCGTTGCTGGTGCTTAGCTGTTCGTATTCCTGCATTCCATTTCTTAGAAAACTCGTTTCAAACGCCGAACCACTAGAGTCCTGATACGGATCCTGTGTCTGTGAACTTATAATTCCTATAATGTAGCTGATTGTGCCCGACTGAGTTTCTTCAGAGTAGACGATTACTGGTAACAATGTCATCCATAAAGGTAGAAGAGAACGAGAAATGCTGGATAGCATTCTGGTGGTCTGATTTATTTTACATTGGGTCTGGATTTTACTGACTAATGAATTGAAAAGAATACATAGGCTATCATCTGGAATCTAATGCAGTAACAATTGAATAATGTAACTATGACTTTGCATGTTACCTGTGTAGCTACCAAATTATTTACACGTTTAGAATCCGTAACACTATGGATCCACACTTTTCCTTAGTTCCATTACAAATTTGAATATGCCAAATCACGTCTGTGTAAATAATTAACATCCACCAGTTCCCTCGTTTTTAACAGCCGGATCAGCAGTGCCTTAGTGAAATATTCAAAATATATCTATCTTAAAGTTTCAAACTGCGTATAATCTCACTGTGAAGCAAATAAAAAATTAAATCGCCTAACTATGCAAGTAAATAATTTAGTTTTTAATAATTATGTGTGCGGTAGCGCCGCCTAATCTGCAAGGGTCAGATTTCAAGACTTACTGCTAAAGGTTCATCGAACGCCGATATCTATGGTGATTTTCGTGTATATCATAAATTACGCATTACGACTATTGTCTTCCCCTGATTCTCTGCGCCTTAGATATACTAGCACATCCATAATAGCCCGAAATTATTGAGATATTCTTGCATCAGCGATGACCCAACAGCCTAGTTTAACACAGTCGTAACCCGACACATTTATTTCGCCACAGGTACGATGCAGAGAGGTTGAAACAATTTTTCGTAGTTGTATCTGTGGATAGTTAGAACTGTCAAAACGTTGTCTTGAAATGTTGCTGCATTTTCATTGTCGAGTATTTGTTTTACATGCATCAACAACTGCCAGGGTCGCTTCACTACATTATTTGGTTGTTGAAGGCAGTGGTGTTTTGAGACTCCTTCCGTGCCTCTCTGGGATTATTTTTCCCAAGTACGCTTAAATACAAATAGGAGTACATTCTGAGCGTCTGTATTGGTATTCACGGTATTGGTAAGACATACATTTTGGCTATGCTGTTGCCGCCCTAGGCATTTCGCCGTCTTATCTAGGGTAAATGGTCAGGAGATTCATGAAACTTCTCTTCTCAATTTAGAACCAACTGTAACTTACTATAATCTGTTCCGATCATTTCTCAAAATTATGTGGAACTCTAAAAGTCTTCCTTCACTCTCCAAGTTACCATTAATAGTAGTTTACAACTATACTAGGCCTGCAGTTGTTTATCCATTTCTGCGTAGACATCAGTAAGTCATACTAGAATCCACTAACATCAGCAGCAGCATAGCAAAGGTATACGAAACGTTGAAATCGATGCTCAGCTTTCAACCAAGGTAGTTAGCAGTAAATAGGGAATATTCTATTTCGGGGATTCGGTCACATTACTTCCACTCCGCTTACAAATGTGATTAAATGTATGGATTGAAAATCTCAATGAAAATCTAATATTAATTCCCATTTACGTGCGGTCATTCACACTAATCTGTGTAATCTCTACCCAAGGGATAATGAAAATGTGTTTCCTTGTTCCAGGTATATCCGCTAGCCATTGTTGCTACACTGGAACGACATGAAAATTTCATTCCATGTATTTTGTTACATAGGCATAGTCTAATCTATAATACGTATACTCTGAAATACCGACCGAAGATATATTTTCCGGGTTGGTTTACGGTTTAATTTTTTTTAAGAAAATTTTCCGGTTACCGGGATAATACGTTTGGCATATGTCACTGACGAAAAGTTAGGTCGTATTTGTGAAGTCAAAATCCCGTAATATAGCTAAAGAGAGCAAAATATGATTAAAATCAAATTCAATTTTTTCTTGAGGCAAGCAGCTAATGATTTTAAATTCTGAAAAACATCTAATTGTTTAAAAAAATTTCGGGTTGGACGCATCGTATTTTGAATTTTGAGGTTTAGTTACGATTTTAGCTTCACGGTTCGGTTTGGTTTGAGTTCATATGTAAGACTGTCCAATGTCAACTATTTCTGTCCCAATATCCATGCAGTATATTATTATTATTATTATTATTATTATTATATAACTCATTAATAAAAAATGGTGTTGCCGTCATGGCTTTCAGAGAGAGAATTTTTAATAATTAGTAGTGATTACAGTTAATAACTGCGTCGCATATGTAGCAGAGGTGTGCTATATTTTTAATCCAATAAAACGAGTCCATATTCCTACCCTCTGCTGAATATAGTGGTAGCCGTACATGGTACTCAACATCTACACTCACGTTAAAGGTCTTCATTTAGGCATTCATTTGTTACTTTAGAAATTTACTACATTCTATATAGTTGTATATTGTATTTAAACTATGCAGAATTTTTATGGGAGGCCAACCGAGGGGCTTCGGTACTCTTCGTTGGTATAATCACTTACCTGTTACTGAGAATGTTCAATTGATGTATTTCGAAAAGTATCATCATAACATATTGATTAAATGAATTAACTCGATCGGTATTAATCAATTTTCATGCATTAAGGAAATATTTATTGCAATCAATAATCAATAAGCCTGCTATTGCATGGCTTCTTTGAATAAATATTTGAAATATTATATAACCATAAAAGAACTGTTGGCGAGTAAATTAATAACTCTGATTCCGATGTGCAGTTTTACATTATAATAAACAACAATGATTAAACATTACGGTACTATGTAAATGCAAGCAAACAAATAAATAATGGATCGGGATTGCTTTCCCGAATAGTGAGTGATTATACATATTGCACAAACAAGACTGCATCAAACCTGCTTGAATTTTTAATAAATCGGTTAGTTGGTATACTATGCCTACATATTCCTTATTTCAGGGGAGGCCAACGTTTTGCAGTACCGCTCCAATTTTAAGCTCTAGTTCAAATGCGCCATTCAGTTCCATAAAATGTAGTAGTTTGGACATATATTTGGTTTGTATTTTAACATAAAATTATTTTAAATAAAGATAAGATAAACATCACCGATAAAAATTATTCACTTCTGGCTATAAGTTACTTGAATTTATGTTTCAATTTTTCTACTAATCGGTTGTTGGATCATGCTTTCTGAAAGAGTATGCTTGCATTTAGTATAATCAGTGGGGTGCAGTGCACCACTCTTAAACATAGGTAGGCCATCCCTGCCTTATTTAGTTAATTTTTGATACATTTAGGTGTATAATTGTTCAATCTGCGTATGTACCGTATCCGTCTATTTCAGAACAAATTATTCTTGGAGACCGGAAATATACCGGATTATACTCGGTTGCAATAATTTGCCTTCCAAGTGGTGTGATTTATTTGGCGAAATTCAACGGGCTATTAATTAAAGATTTTCCAATAAGAACGTAAAACGCTTTACGATCGCTGACTCAGTATTGCTTCTCATTGAAATTCAATCTAAGAATGGAGTGAAGCACTCTCTAGTGCTGCAATCATTTGATATTGATCGCGTTGGAAATAAAATTGTTATTAGTATAAACTCATTAGCTATAACATAAGATTAGTACGAGCTTTGCATGCTAATTATCTCGCATTGCGATAATGTGTTTGAGTTGCAATGGTTTGGTTCGATTTGGTTCGTCTGAATAAGTCCGAAGTACAATCATCAGAACTCGATTCTAGTTGCAACCATTCCAACCATATACGAGAATTGGAATTTACGAATAAACTGGATGTAAATATCAATAGAAACTTTTTAGATATTACCAGAAGTTGTTTTGGTTGTCTTGTCATACTGTGTGATTGGTTCTTCTCTGAATTTCTTGATAAATAAAATAATTCATATGTTGTATATAAGAGCAGCCCACTGCTGATGCACTGCACGGAATGTCTTGACTGTAATATATTTGGACTGATGTACGCAACTGTTGGGACAATTCCCCGCTGTTGGTATAGTGTGCCCTGTCTGGCATATCAATATAATTGTATCTGTTAGATCCTTTCATTAGGAGACCGTACAGCACCCTTTCCGAGTGTTTTTCTTCTTATTACGCGGACTTAATATAACGAAAATACTTTCATCAAAAACTTCTTTGATTCCAACCATAGTCAATGCGGAACATTCGCGGTAACCGGCTGCGCCGAACTTTCGAGCCATCTTCTGCCCCGTTTCTTTAGTAATCACTTTTTGTTTTCGAGAATGTAGATCTTGAATCACCTTCGGATCGTCTCTTAAGTCTATTTGAGTTCCGACCTAGAGGGAGGAATATAACCAAGTAACAGTAACTGCGATGATTGATAAGAAAAACAGCCAAGTATAATTTAATCTCGTTTACGGTCGCTACAGTCATTTGATTTTTACGTGACAATACAAAGTAAATAGATAATGTATTTAATGAAATTCATCGCATCGATATAATATAACTAACCAATAAAAAGGGGACATCGCTGTTGTGTGCATGTAATTCCGGTATCCAGATTTCCTTTACGTTGTTATGAGAAGAAGGCACTACGACAGAAAAGCAGACCAAGAATACATCTGCCTTGTTGTAGGAAAGCGGTCTTAAGCGATCGTAATCCTCTTGACCAGCTGTGTCGACTAGCTCCAATAAATATGGCGTGTCGTTGACCGTAATATTAGCTGAAAGTGTAAGTAATATATATAAAAGCGTTAGATATATTTGGCATATATCAAAAATTTGTTTTATCTACTCAGAATCTTCAGTTTGAATAGAAAGCGAAACGAAAATCTAATGTTTTCAGTAAATTTTCCCATTATCAGAAATAGAGTATGATCTCACTTCTCACAAGTTTCGGTAACAGGCAACAGTGTTGTGAAAATATATTGTAACAATGATTGCAATGTCATAAGGAGTCCATTCAGTAAAGTCATTGACATGAGAGGTAGCTCAGGCAACCCTATTTTCGGACGTAAATGCATAGTATGATACAATAGATTTTTTCAACAAAGAACAAACAATAAAATTTTCACCTCATGAATGGCATGTTTGGCTCACTCTACTGTGCTTTGGCATAAAAGATTCTACTCTACAAATGGTTCGATTTTTTGTGTTTTCGTTTTCATACATCTCAAAACGATTTAGTACAACTTATTTTAGTACATCAACGTCACGTTTGTCTAGTAGACTAGATAGATGAAATGCCAATCGCATGTAAGTTCGATCTGCGAATGGGACTCTCAACAAAGGTTGCATTGCCCTTCAATCTATCGTATGTTTCTATAATTAATTCATTCTTGGTGTATTCGTGGTATGCATGTTCGCATCAATGATGTTTTACACTCATTGATACTACAGTTAATTGTTGTTATGTAATCTTTATGTTATTCATGATTTACAACCAAACTAAACATTAGTTTTCGCTACACAAAATTCTAATTCCATCAAAAAGTAACAGAGAAAGAGGCTTCGAAAATATATGTACGCAGACTCTGTTTAGGGGGAATTGGGACTGGGGTGTACTATCTAAACAATTAATAAGTATCTCCGTATTGCCCCAACTTTACATATTTGATAAATATTAAATTGGAAGCATTTATATCATAGACTATGCCATGTTCTATCTATACAGCATATTTGTTAACACGTATTTTCCGCTTATTTGTAGGCGTAATAGTACTGAATTTAGTGCGATAGCTCTCAAAATGATATTCGCTCTACACTATCAATTACTTATTTTTCAGAATTATTACAATACATGTAATGTTGTAACACATTTCGCTGAGATTTTCGATTTATCATACTATGAATAATGTAATAATCTGCAGATATTTACGTCATATGTATTATACAAAAGTTGTTGTCATAATAAGTTCTGAGAAAACCTAGTTACACTGCAGTATAAATGGACTTATATGGCCTTTTTAACGATATTGGATTAAAGTAGGTTGTAAGACAAATCTGTAATTGTTAGAAATCGTATACACGTACAAAAAATAACAGTAAACGGGTCTAGTAGTCATTAGGATTTGTGTACATTTTGGTCCATCCTTCCGGTCGGCTCAAAAGTACCTGTTCTGTAGACTGGTTGGGAGATTATACAGCAATAATAACAGCTTATGTCTAATTGACCCCTATGAAAACATACTTATGAAATTGATTATCAGAAACATATGTATTCTAGAGCTACCATACTATGTAAACAAATACAATGCTATTTTATATATTTCCTTATTTAAAGACTCATTTTACTAGTTTACCTGCGTATTGATCCAAAATAGTCGGAACATATTCATCAGGAAACCCTCCTTGACTGTAGCTGAGTAGCATGCTAGTTTTACCGACCGCTCCATCTCCTATCGTAACACATCTTAGCATACTAGCCATCGTTTATTAGCTTATTTCTCACTACCTCGAATTCTCACTACTCCATGTTTGGCAAAAAACTATCCTTGAGAATACAAAACATAACATATTTTTGTTTTAATTTCCAAAGCTAACTGTAATCAGATTAAGTGCGGAAACAGACTAGTTAGCTAAAGCAGCTTGTAGTAGAAACTATGTAGGCTTAAACCTTCGTGTGCTCTGTCACTCGACAGCAACTAAATGCATACATACACACACACACGTACGTAACGTACACTATGACAAAATGCGCTGGTTTTATGCGGAAGGAGCTTGCAATACGAACGTCGGGTTACTGTGCATTGTCGTTCAAATGCGGCTCTCCGAGAAAGCCTTAACGAGTCAATCAATTACTCTCTAATTTCAGCATTACAACAAGCCATCATATTTTTGTATAGTTTGAATCTACCGAATTGTTTTTATATACCAAACGATTGGAGTGAAATGTAAATTGCCAAACGGATATTACGTCATTCAAACTGGATAATATTGCACTAACAAAACCTTGCGTTCGATTTGGGAATTAGAAATACTACAAAACAAGCAAAACGCGTGGCTGTGGTTTGGTTGCGTGGGGAAATACCGCTGTAGTGATTCTTTATTTGTCGTCTTATCAATGTACGTTTCGCAAAACCACAAATAACGCGAATATAAATACCTAATGACATTTAAAAATGTGTGCATGAATAGCATTGATTTGCGTATACGTACTTTTTCAATAATTCCTATTTTTACTGTAGTTTTATAATACGTTAGATGGAGTGACCGAACCCAGAAAACTGTCAGTTTTTAGTTTATTTCATATTCTGTTGAACCTTCACGAAAGAGTGAAGTTTTTCATTTTTCATTTCATTTTTTGTAGTAGACCTCTTTCAAGGCCTCTTAAAGGATCATTTTCAAGTCTCATTCGAACCAACCCACAGCAGATAGGATATATTCCCTAATCTGCCTTTCACAGACCCCGGTCCTATTCACTCTGTCTTCGAGGTTCGATTTTCTGACTTGAAACAGTGAGGAGTGTATTTGCTCTTGCAAAAACATAAATTTTCGCCTTCTTGTTTACTACCATTAATATACAGGATGTGCTGGACGGAATTCTATATTCTTCCAGTTGATACCTTATAAACTGGACAAATGAATTTAATTCTTTAAGCTCATTAACAGGAAGTCAAGATGAAGGCTTGATCGGTGTTATACGAGTACTCATTACTGCTATAAATCATCTCCTATAGTGACTAGTAACTTGTCATTGTAATTTAGGTGATTCGTAATACGTAATGCTTTATTACTCAGCGTTATGTTTATACATATACAAGATTATTTAAACGCTTTAGAGGTGTTAGTCAATTTCGGATGGCCGATACTTTAGTTCCCCTAATGCGTGGTTCGGTTTATATTCTTTGTCATGCACCATTGCGTGTTTAAACTTACATACTTAAAAATAACTGCAACCTATAAATTTGGTTTCTATTTAAAATGACAATAAAAGATTCATATTTTAAGTTAAATATTTCTTAGTTTATGCCTAAATGCGGATAAATAATAATATTTTATTATACTTGCCAATATCATTTGACTTCAGATAAAACTTATGCTACAAACTACCTTACGAAATAAAATTTTTGTACAGGCGGATGGTTTATTTTTCAGTTAACACAGCAACAATGATCAACACTTCCGACCGCTCTATAGCATTAAGATGCTGTATAAACGTCAAGTAGTTTCTATGGTATGCAAATGTCGGTAAATACCATTGCAGCATTAATTTGTTGGACTTGAAAATTTGCATTTGGCTCATATATGTTACACTAAAAGATTTCTCGTCATGTTGTCATATATGAACGTAATTTTGATCTTTCTCAACCTGTTATATTTGTCGAATACTCAAGATAGCACTACCGGTCCCGTGGAATATTCAACTGCCGGGGTAAGTTAATAATCTTGTTATATTAATCTCATACTATTAATACATATAGTTATTATCTTTTTCTACTCTCAGTGAAGTTTCCACAGTGCATAGATCCTCAATAATCGTTGGTTCTTAAATTCTTAAGCAGACTTGCAACTTATAGGAATAAAAACTTATAATAGCAGTATAATGAAGTAAACATTAGTTACTATTCTCAGGTATCTATGCTGTATACTTCAAGAGCGGAAAAAGCCAAAGATACTCAAGAAGTAAAGACAACCGTTGGGACATCATCCTCCGCATCTCCACAAGACATACTTACCTGCTCTGGAGCTTGTGACCAGTTACCTGCACAATGTTACATTTGTAATATATCAAACAGCTGTTCTTATGGGTCGCTGGTCAACACTTCATGTAAAGTTAAACAACAGTTTAGTTGCTCCGGTAACAGAAAAGTTATCAAACAGGTTTTGTGCATCTACTGTTTTTTGACCGATTCTCAAACAGAACACACTTGCAGACAAGACAACACGACTTGTAATGTAGCCTTGACGCCAAGGCAGAGGGTCAGAGCTGTCTGTACAGTGAATGATGAAGTTTTTTGTCTTGGCAAGAGAACTTTTACTAAATTGGTTGACTGTAATTGGACGTCCGGATATAGATGGTCAACAGCTCTTATTTTGAGTGTAACTTTAGGTGGATTTGGTGGGGATAGGTTTTATCTTGGATATTGGAAAGAAGGTCTTGGAAAACTATTTAGTTTTGGTGGTTTAGGAGTGTGGACAATCATAGACATTGTATTAATAGGAACAACGTTTTTACCGCCTGCTGATGGATCTCTTTATATATTGTAATTATTGTTATTCAAAATGTTTTTTTCATACCTGTTTAATGCAGGAATAGTGACGGTTTGTGGTGGAAGATAAAGAAGGCTCAAATCATTTTCAGTATGACAGTCTTCTTATTTGAATAACACATTCATGAAAAATCATAATATATCCTTGGAATTGGGGGCTCTCAACCATTTTCGTCCTGTTTAACCCCATGGCAACATATATTCACCTCAACCCTGTTTTTTGTTCAGTGATTTAAGTTTACATTTCTACCATGATACAGCAACCATCAACAGGGAAATATTTTCATATTTTAATTTCAAATAACAATAGTAGCATGAAACAAGATTATTTCACATATTAATAAGCAATGTGTAATGAACAGATACCGATACTAGGACCAAACGCAGTCAGTAAATGAGAACATATCAATCCATAAGACTCGTATGTACTAATCTAGAATCAGCAAATTTACCCTCATTCCTTGGGGTTGAATTTACGTCAGATTAGGAACCCCTGCTTTAAATATACACACTTATTAGGGGTATTGGAAGTTTTCTGACTTTAGTGAAACTAGATAGTCTGCTTACGTTCATGTTGTTGTGTTTGCTGAAATCTTACACCCTGATTTACCCCTCTGGATTTACTCCTTGGCATATTGAATATTAGATTCTTTGTAAAAGGGGTCTTAAAATACCTAACTATCCAGGTTTACTTCATTTGCACAAAGTCTTTAAATTTTTGAATCACCGCAGTGTTATTCTTCTCTAATTACATTTCGCATTATAATCTTATGTATTTAGATTTGTGGTTCAAGTAGACGTTTTTTGCAACATGTTTAAATGTTTATATTTTATTGAATCTGCCAATGTTTTTCAGTAAATAATGTTAATGTTGCCTGTATAGTAATTTTTTTATGCACTTGCTTGTTTCAAAATGAACAAGTACAATAAGCTATGCAAGTACACACCACCAACATGGTGTAAACATTTAAAAGGTGCACCAACGCATAGAGTTAATGTGAGTGATGGTAGTGATTTACTGATTGTTGCTTGTTGATAAGGCCTATTATACAATATTGAACATAAATTTTTGCATACTCAGCTTGCATTAGTACCAACACCGATTCATCAATGGAAATTACCTAATGTGCCGGACGGAATCGACCTCTATATTAAAAGGGATGACATGACTGGCTCTTCCTTGAGTGGAAATAAAGTAAAGTACTTTGTATATTTCTCTGTTCATGCAATACCTTGCTTTATTTCTGCTTCCTTAGTTTCATATATGAGAATAGGGAAAAGCCTTTTATTTACAAATATCCAATCTCAAGACGTTATATCTCACTAACCTTACACTATTCCAATAGTATCATATAAATATTTAACTTTGTGGTAGTAAATTTTTGTTTTGTTTTTTCCAGGTACGAAAACTGGAGTTTTTGCTCGGGGATGCATTGCACAAAGGTTACGATTCCATTATAACATGTGGCTCATTACAGTCAAATCATTGTCGTGCCACAGCAATTGCAGCTGCCCAACTGGGTATGAAGTCGCATTTGATTTTAAGAACTGATGAGGTATCCATTCATGCGTTCTATCTGGTACATGGATTTTGATCTAAACTAACAAACTCTTCATTCAAGAACATATCATCAGTTGGTCACAGCGGAAACTTATTCCTCTCTCGTCTTTGCAATGCGGACATCTATTTGGTACCCAAGCAATCTCCATATGAAACCGAGCTGAAGCCAAGGCAGGATGCATTAGCTAAGGCAATACAGTATGTGACAATGAAGAAAATGATTGTTGTGAATAAACTACTGGTACTAATGTTCTTTATTATAACCAGATAATTGTGCTTCAATTGTAGAGAAAAAACAAGCGAACGTGCCTACTGTATATGTGTTGGAGGATCAGATCGGGTTGGATTGCACGGTTACTTAAATGCTTGGGAAGAGTTGCAGCAGCAAGGCATATGTGAGATGATTGATGATATCGTGGTTGCATGTGGCAGTGGTGGAACTATTGCTGGCCTGGCAATTGGAAATTACCTAACAGGCGGTAAATTAAAGTATGATACAATTCTATAACTTGGATTCTTTTTTTTTTGTTAAAATTCACACAAATATTTTGTGCTGGTTGAAGAATACATGCAATTGCTGTTTGTGATAACAAAGAGTACTTTCACAATCACATAAATGATATGTTGAAGACAACTGGTATTGAAAACGTCCAGTCTGAAGATATCGTTGATATCATTGAGGGTTACAAAGGAGCAGGATATGGAACTTCAACATTGGAAGACCATGGTAGGCCTGTATGAAAACATATTGAGTGCCAACCCTAACTCGATGAATCCTTCCACTGCCACAGTAGTTGATTCTTTAATGAATTCAGCAAATCTGAACTGTAAATTGTATTGCTAAACAGCCTTGGTTTTTAGAAAAATAATTACCAATTCTTGCTACAGAGTTGTACAATGAAATAATTGCAAGCACTGGTATCTGCTGCGATCCTGTCTATAGTGGGAAAGGAGTGAATGGCTTGTTGAATGAGTTGAACATAAATCCAGACAGATTTAAAGGAAAACGTGTGCTATTCATTCATACAGGTAACATTTTGTTTTCTGAGCCTCCTATGCTCTATTAATATGACTTTCTCGAAGCATATTTCCTTTTTTAGGAGGAATTTTTGGAATGTATGATGGTAAAATGAGCGGATTGTTCAACAATGTTTCTTTGACTGACCGAATTCATGACTGGAAAAATATCAGTGAAAATCCAGTCAGCTTTATTCCACCTAATAAAACCACATAGAATTGGAAAATCAATCATTCTCCATCAAGAAATTTATTAAAACACTAATAGATATTTTTTGCATGAATATTACTGTCAGCTCAAAATCAGTGAGGTGAAACTCCGCGAAGTAGAAACCCCATATTTTATTAACTCTTTGAATATATATTTAAACGTATTTTAAATCATTATGAATCATTCACACACTCTTATTTACCTTATTAACCTTTCCCTCAATCATTTGACGGTTATCTAATTTTTGTAGTACTGTATGGCACGGCATGGCATTTATTAAGAAAATAAAATACATACAATATTACATTAAAATGCATACAATACTATATTATATAAAATCCGCGATAAGTGAACCGCCATATGGCGAGGGACGACTGTATCTATATTTACATGAACAATACATCTGCAGTGCAATAATTCCTTGAGCTATGAGTTTTCTTATATATATATATATATATATACATAGATATGAATCTAAATAATTATATTATAATACATGAACACCTATCGAATAAAATATGCAGGGGTCTTCATTCGGCCAACCACAAGCTAATGATTACCAAATATCATTTCAGCAGAAAAGAGAGGGACGATATTGGAAACAGAAGTTGGTTGATCGGTTCGTCACGTCTTACAATCAGGAACAAAGGCAGTAACTCGTTAATAAAAAGCAGAACAAACGAAAACTACCCGGGGACTGTGACTGCCTCGGTTACTGCTACATTCTCTATCATTCTATTGCTGGCAGTTAACCGTAAAGGAAATTCATGGCGCTTTGTAAAGCTTTAACATACTTTGCGATCGTGTACCTTGCCGTAATATTTATCGTAAGCATATGGCTCACGAAAAAGTCCTACGAATTTAACACAAAAGAAGTTAGAAACATTGCGTATAAATGCTCAGGTATCGACGTTTGCTTTTTTATGATTAATATAATAGTTGCTGGATGGTTGTGGTAAATGCATATTGTGGGTGACAGGAACGTCTTACAGTCATTCGTGCTTGCTGAGTCACTTAAAGGACGATGATGCCATATTGATAGCAACGGATTCTCCGCGGTTGTCTGTATCAACAGGTAAATACTTCGTAGTTTGAGCACGTACTATTGTGAAAAATTAAAAATGGGAGGTAAATGCTTGAATCTTTGTATTTTCTTTGTTCAGGTGGTCTTCATGGGGCCATTTCACTGTTGTATGGTTCAGTGTCTGAATTTCTTGCAGTTTACCAAGCTCGTATTCACACTTCGGGAAGTACAGGTGTCTCAGTCTTATAATAATAAAAAAGTAACTAGCCACAAGGTAATTCAAATATTCCTTTAGGTCGACACTTCATGAACATCTCAGTTACTATATTGACCGGAGAAGTTGTTGTTTGGAGTGAAAAAGCTCAGACTAGTAAAGTTTTCTCTGCAGGTTTATGGACTTTGCAATTTTTCTTTGTAGTGCTAAACACCATATTATATTCAAGACAAGTCAGCTGTTTGCAAAATTTCTATCACCCAGTAGATCAGTTGAGAAAGGATCTCACATAGGTCTACTGCATTACTCCAGTCAAATTTTATTACAGGAGATCATTATGTACACAGAATCGGTGAAAAATCATTTGTTGAAATGTCAAAAGGAACCGAATTGATGCTTTACGGCCGAGGATTTTTACCGCTGACAATGGGATACTGGATATCAGACAGTCTATTCAGTTCCTTCGATATTGCAACAGCAGTACTTACTGTCACATACTATATACGGAGTGAGTTGTAATGACTTTATTACTTCTCCTTTTACCTTTGCAGTAATGAAGTTTTATTGTTATATTTCAGCCGTTTACAGATGTTCTGCTATGACTGCAACCATTTCGTATTATTATAAAATGCTATGGATGCTTGTGTATGAAGGAGTGCTTGCTTTACCAGACTTCGGTCGTTCAATCTTCAATTGGTTTTCAGGACGTATTCCATATGGAAATGAGAATATCATGGATAATTAAAAACTAATTTTCATACTAACTGTTACAAGTAATTGCATAACGTGAAGGAAATAATTCGGTCATGCAGTGTCTTTTGTGAATATTTGGGAGAATATGCCAAAACAAAAACAACCTCAGTTGTACTTCTGTTTTTGCGATGTTTATTATTACAAAGTAAACTAGAGAACTTTTTAATCAGCCATGCATACAAAGAAAGCATAACCATAAGCTAACTTTGTACATGTGTAGTACAAGTACAAAGAAAGTTTTTCTTCTATTTTATTTAAATCTTGAAAATCACTAATGAAATCACTCTTTTCTCTTCTTTTGAACTGCGATAATATGATAAAAAGGGTCCACACCATCACCATATACTCTGCCAACAATGACTTAGTAAAGTAGCATGCCTCTTCAGTGGGTCTACTACCAAATAGGCAAAATCTTGAATATGATTTTTCGTGCTAGGATATACCATTTCATTTTCATCCTGTTTAAAAATACATTAAGAAAAATCACCAACACTGAACTGTTAGCATCATATAACAATGTGGTAATCAATATACCTTGACTGTAAATTTATATACTTTGGAAACCACACTCAATTCTTTTGTCACTGGATCTTTTTGTATGCTAAAATTAATTTTTTTACATGAAATTATTTCAATGCTTTCCACTTTCTAAATAAATTTCATTATGATAATACCTCACTAGATCTTTATACAGGGACTTCACGACGTCATAGTAAGCATTAATGGTATCTTCGTATTGACATAGGGACCCACCAACGCAGATGTGGGTAAACAAACGGAAAAGAAATTGTGTTCGGTCCTCTTCAGAAAAGATTTCATAGTTTTCGCTGTCTTCTAACAGTAACATCTGAAGTTATGGGCAAAAATTCAGAAAAATAATAAACATACTAACAAGATTGGTGTCGGTTTATATATCGCCAGAGTGGGTGGGTCAGGTCAATTGCATAAACAATTAATACTTTTCTTAATTCATCTGCAATGGTGATGCCTTCATGAAACTCATCATAGCATTTTTGAATGTTTCCAGACTTCATGACTATGTTGTTGTCTTCCAATCGGTCAAAGAAATCCATGGATAAAACGGTACACGGCACTTCCTCAACATCCACACTCTGCTTGTCTACTATATTTGGATACATAAAACTGGACTCCATCAAGAAGGTGTCTGTGAAATGGCTATGCTGACTATGGTGATTATGTTTGCTTATTCGAACAAGTGTACTGGGATTTCCTGGACAAATGCCTTAAGTCAGAATAATAACCACTTGTAGAATGGCTTAAGAAACGCTAGGGCTAGTATAACATAATTATACAAAAGGACTTCTACTCTACTATAACTAACCCTTATCCCAATTATATTCAGTCATAACCCATAGCAAGGATAGCCATTTTAGAAACATTGCTCTACATAATTCACCATTATAATATTAGAATTTGTGGTATAAAGGATATATATTTATTTGGGTGATATTGAACTTTAGGGTGTAAAATTATTTTGTAGATGTTTCCATAAATAAAATTCTATGTAACTTAATCATTAAATCACTCAAGCAAGACAACAAAATCAAACCCCAAAACTTGGTATACAGGTGTCGTGCTTAACAGACCCTAAAACTGCATTATTCTTCACTTTTCTGTAATTATGGTAAGGTATACACTGTATAATTTGATTTTATGTTATAAGTCCGGGATCACCTCTAAATAATTTTGTACCCCAAAGAACAATATTACCTTTTATTTGTGTTACCTGATGGGGCAATGCATTGTATGGTGGATAGAACATTCCTATCCTTCATGAATTCCTAAAAAAATGAAAATATTTAATCTAGAAAACTATGGGCCATTCAAAACCCATGTCTATGATATTACTGTGCTAATAATGTCTGTCAATTCAGACAACATTCAGTAGGATGCCTAAACTCAACTTTTATCATCTTTCTTTTATCTAATAAAGCTATCACATCCCTAAACCCAACCCTTGATCGCATGGATAACTCTAAACCTATCAAAACACTGTAATATGTTGATCCACAATCAATTATTGGGACTCCATCTTCTAAACAACATGAACTGGCATCCCCATGTATTTTTCAAGAATCTTGAAATGAAATAGCCTTCGATCAGTCCAAATACGGTTCTAATGTATTGTGATTCGGATTGAGTGGTGGGAATTGTCTGACTTGGAGCCGTAATGTGCATACATACCAAAATAAACTTTTCCTTCATATGATGATTAAAGGGAGAATCAAAATTGAATTTCCACGCCTGCATACGACCGAGTAAATACCTTCTCGAAGAAAAAGTAAATGTTATATAGTTTGTCAGGAACTTAAACGACTGATACCTAGCAACAGCACTTAACCTAACCATTTTTCGAAATGTGGTTTGAAATCTTTACTTTCCAACGTAGCAAGAGATTTTTTAAGGCTATTGAATGTATGAGGAACGTCTTCCATGGTTTTACTGGACTAAAAAAATTGAAAAACTTTATGTTCCAGACTGAAACTATGATAGATTTAAAAATATGTTGAAGCGCGTACCCGTTGCTATACGTCAAAAATTGTGAGAAATCGTGTAACGTGCTTGACCAACAGGCGTTTATTTTTAGGGTGTAACGATTTTCAACACTATTCAATCACATTGCACTATTGATATCATGATATGTTCATTATAACGTTGTTGAAAGCAAAAGGCGATATAAATATATTATAAAATTGAATGTTCGGTTCAAAGGTCCTCCGCGCTTGACTGTGGTGTATAATTTTTTATTAAACTAAATTTAGTTATTATTCTAGTTGAAAATATCTCCTAGGATTTTCTTGAAAATGATCTTCCCGAGGTTTTCCTGAAAAGGTTTCGGAAGTTTAGGACAATGGGATATTGTGAACACGACTTTGAAACGCTTCTCATCGTTTGGAATGTTAGACACAAAAACCCTAACTTTGAGTTAGATTTCTGCATGCCATATGTTTCAAGAATTTTTCCAGTTCATATATATTTTTCTCATGCCAGGTTTCAGTAAAAAAATGTTTTCATAGAGGGAAAGCGTGCTTTTTGCGACATCCAGTGGGGCGTGTGTATAGTTGTGTAGAAGTGCCAGTCAGTCACTAGTTTACAAAGACGAGGATTCCGTGAGTTGTCTTTAGGGTTGGTCCTTTGTTTTTTTTTGTTCATGTTCGTTGTTGTGATAATTGAGTAGTTTCCGATGTTTATTCTGTTATACTGCTGTTCGTAGGAGATTAGACTGCTTTCAAATACATATACTTGAGTTACACAGTTTTGATCTATTCTAGGAGATAACGAAATTAAAAAAAACGCACCAGTTGTACAGTATACATCGTGAGGTAAATCGTCATCATTTTGTCAATTATACTTTATTTCTGAACATTGTCGGGTACCATAACTATCCTTGATAAATAAAGAGTGAATATATGTGTACATATGTTTATGTTCAGCTATGAGACCCAACCCTCCATTGAATAAATTAAAGTAAGACCATTCACATTAAACAAGTGATTTTTATGTCACTTGTCCATACACTCAGATTTACTGAGGTAGTTATAACTTTATAAACTAAAAAATTTTTTTGGCAAATACCAAATCTTAAATGATAATATTCTAATATTATAAAATTTGTTATTCGCAGAGAAAATTTAGCAGAGTTTGAGAGCGGCTAATAGTTGTAGCCCTAGTTGTATACACGTATTGTAGAACTATACTTTTTCCTAGAATCTGACGATAACTGTTACGTTTTGAGTACAAGTTGAGACTTGCCATTCCTCTTGAAAAATCAGCAATGCACTTATAACTTATACCCAGTTTCTTTACTATATGTTCTATTGTGTCTAACCTGTGCTATTATTATTTAGATAAATTATTTTGCAGTATACAGCTCAGATAGTGTTACAGCACTAAATTATTCTCTTCCCTGTGTATGGGTATGCCAAATTATTTCATTAGATGATGGACAATTCTGTTAAGAGCCTGGACGATATAGACTTGTCCTTATTACGGGTATATATTTTATTCCTATCCAAACACTATTAATGTTTAAAAAACGTTTTTAACTTTGTCGTATATTTGAACCAGGATCCTGCTGGTATCTTCGAATTAGTTGAAGTTGTTGGTAACGGAACTTATGGCCAGGTATACAAAGGACACCATGTCAAGACCGGTCAGCTTGCTGCGATTAAACTCATGGATGTCACAGAGGTCAGTATAGATTTTATAATTTATTTTCTCTTATAGGACCTGGGATTTGGAGGTCAGGCGCATTTTATATTTTAACTCAGCCACAATAAACTATCAGTTACCAGAGAGGGAACCTAAGATTTTTTAGCAAGGTTATTTTTTCATTTAAATACGACCCCTACGACTTGGACATTGAGTTGTTTTGATTTCAGCTGAAATATCACTGATGGTACTTCATATGATTCATTATGTGTTTGACTGAGCTGTTCAGCCCTTGCTGAAACAACTTCATGTTTAGTTTACTTTTATTTTAACTCATTTCCTTTGTGAGGATGTTACTCTTGTTATCCATATTCATACATGTTTTATATTTGAGGAGAAAAGTTCTATGAGCGGTGGAGGTTATCTTGTTTTAAACCTAATACTGGTTTGATGTTCATCAATATCTAATCAATGGTAGAAATAGGTAGATATGAGTGGAACTGGTTTTACTATTGTGCAAATTTGAGATCACCAGTGCTTGGTTGGTTGTTAATTTACCAATCAGTTCTATTCTCCTATGTTAAAAAAAATTATCTCATCAACATATTTACGTTCCTCAATTCCATATTATCTGTGCTATCGTCAATGTAGATATTTAATTCCACTATCATGTCTTCTGTTTTTCTCATAAACATGTTTTGATTCTATTCGTCTGGTATTATCTCATGTATCCGAGTGGATTATTTCCGGTTTATTAGATCAGCTCAGTTATGCAGTTTAATCTGGAATAAAAAGTGGAAATTATGAAGAAAATCTGCTTTGTGGTTTTACTTCACTAGGTTCTGTGGGCATCACACAAAATTTGTTTGGCTATATGTGTTGTAGTGTCTAGACTAGTAAAATGAACCATGAATCTGTCTACCTTTGTATTACGGCCCTAGAATTCAATTCCTCTTTAAATACACTGGTCGTAAACGGGAAAGGATCATTCCTTTGCTCTGTGTTTGTGACTTCATTGTAGAGGTGTTTGTATAAAGTATATCATTTGGGTCAACACTGTCTACTGTGTCTCCTTTGTGAAATTTTCTAGTAAATTACAGAATTAGGTCGAAGGTTCCGATTATATTTTGTTGTCATTGGTGTTGATATACCTAAAGTTTACGTATACCACTCATGTAGCAGAAGATTGCATACCAATATAACTATCATTATATTTCAACTTCTGGAATGGCTTAAGAGAATATCCTATGTATGTTTAATATAGTCCATAGACCAATATAAATTCCTCCAATCTTAGCACATACTAAGGACTTATTAAAATTTCATGATTACTTTAATAAACTTCCTGTTCGTTTTGATGCAACACATTGTAGACCTGAAGTTACTTGACTTGCGCTGTGTTTTCCCTGAATGGTAATCAATACTTGAAATTTAGCCTTCGTGCTAGGCGGCTAATGTTGATACCTGTGGTGAAGTCTGTTGCCCGATACTGAGGTCTTTTGTAAATTTCTACACATTAAATATTTTCAGAAATTTACTCACTGTTCCTTTATCCTTACTGGATATATCATTATCCTCTCCAGTTATGTATGTTATATGAATCATGGGAAGTAATTAGCAATGAGAAATGGTCTTCAGAAATTCAGTGTGTTGTTAAGGTTGAGCACTAATCACAAAGATCCTTCTTATCTTGACAATGAAACCATTTTCCATTTGTTCTGCATTTCTCTTTTTCCCAAAGGAAAAGTATCTGTTACCCTTCAATCTGTTACTTGGATATTTGGGAAACACTGTATCTAAAGGTTCCTTAGATTTGTTGTATTTGCCCAAAAGATACACCTAGTGCTGTGAATGACTTTTTTTCCCTGTGTAATGATGTATAAGGAGATAGGATTTACATAAAGATCATTAATGCAGTGACACCAATATGCTATGATATCCTTCGGGAATCATTGTGTTGAATTTTTACTGTTTAACTATCAAGTTGGAGCTTTACAAGTAGGAAATTCTAATGCCTCTTCCCTCTGTCCAGGGAACTGTCTATTACATTGTGGCATATGTTACTTCGAATTCAATGGATCCTCTCTCTTTCTTTTCCCCTAGTAGTTATCATTGGGTAGATTGCTAATGGTAATAATTAGACAGACACTTCGTTGTTTCATGATTTTGAGTCTCATGGGTGTTGTTTTGCAAAAAGTTTCATGACGAAAACTGGCTTCGTAGAAAATTGCCGCTGGAAATTTGTTTGCTGCTTTACTGTGTACATGAATTATGATGTAACGATTTAGATGCAGATAGAACTGATTGACAATTGATTTAAACTCTCTTTAACTTCTAAAAGGTGAATAATGAGTCGTGTATAGGTAATTATTTTAAGATCGGTGCAAAAAATTGAGTAATCAGATTCTGATACTTTGTATTTCAGTACCAACTTCCCTTCCGTTGCTTACCTTAAAATGTACATATTGCTTAAATCTACATATTTCGTTATCACACTTGGGAAGTAATCAAAGCTAAAAAATATTTTCTGATGTATGTTTCTTTCCCCTTTGGTTCATTGAATATGGGCTACCATACTTTATATAGCTATTTAAATAACTAATTGGCAACTCTGGCAATTATATTTTCTGTGTATTTGTGCTTACTTTTGATGCGTCTACTGTTTGTATTAATAGCAAGTTGCATAGGCTTATTAATTGATAAGATTGAATCTGTACTCTGAAATGCCGAAGTTGATGTCGCAGCTACAGGCTAGGCATGATTTGTACTCTTAGCTATTTCGATTGAAAACATATGATTCATTTCTATTATTACTGCGGTTCCATTGCTCACATCTTTATGCTTTTTGGTTTCTTATTGCACAGGAAGAAGAGGAAGAAATAAAACTCGAAATAAACATGCTGAAAAAGTACTCACACCATCGCAATATTGCAACATACTACGGTGCTTTCATTAAAAAGACTCCTGCAGGCCAAGATGATAAACTCTGGGTATGTCGTTCTACTTAAGATTCCTGTATTAAAAATTGAGCATGATCGCTCATGACATAGTTACCCAGATAAATGCCAATTCAATAATAACCACTTACCTCATGACGTTGTGTGATGGATTATTTCGAGATAATACGTTAATTTTATGCAAATTCAAGTTTTACTTTGCCATTGGGATGAAGTGATGTCTATTGATGTAAATTCACAATCGATATTAAAAATTCACAACTCCAGCCAACGGAATTATTAAAAAATCTTTGAACTGAATTCAAGCCCATAATGTTTGAACATTAACTATCTTCCTTTGTTTAGTTGGTCATGGAATTTTGTGGAGCAGGTTCTGTTACTGACCTTGTGAAAGGTACGAAAGGAAATTCCTTGAAAGAAGACTGGATTGCATACATCTGCAGAGAAATTCTCAAGGTCAGAGTAACCTCTTGATCGAACGTACTATGAATCTGGTCTATGGTTGCTTAACACAATATTGATTTTATTGGAGTATCCTGGGGAAGATTCACAAACAGTCACTCCAATTATAATGCAATTATTAAGACAAGGATGACTTGATGGTTTCATCAGTGAATACTAACTATTCTTAACTCAATTTGCTGTTATCAAACTACGATTTGAACAGGATTTAGTCATAAATAATAATTTCATCTTAAAAATCAACATTCTCCTATGCAATTTTGGGGCAACAGGATCTACAATATATTGTGTATAGAGGAATCTGTTACGCTAATATCCAATTAAATTCACCACCGCAAATTAATAAGTAACTATCCTATCCCGACTCCACATGCACTAAAGTTATATTGCATATTTTAAGATATGTTCCCTATTTCTGTAGTCAATGTGATTAAGAATGTGCTCTAATAAGTATAATTATTACTTACATCATTAATCTTTCCTTGATAAAACTTTAAAATTTCGCCATCAGTTGATCGTATATTTTTACTCTGTTACTTCAGGGTCTTCAGCATTTGCATCAGCATAAAGTTATTCATCGTGACATCAAAGGCCAAAACGTGTTACTCACAGAAAATGCAGAAGTCAAACTGGTTGACTTTGGTGTCAGTGCTCAGCTTGATAAGACAATTGGAAGACGAAACACTTTCATCGGTACCCCTTACTGGATGGCGCCTGAAGTAATAGCATGTGATCAAAACCCCAATGCGACATATGATTATAGGGTAAGCACTTATATATTTCTCATCCTAACGCTCTTGTGTTATTTCAACTATGTTTGGTTCCTCGAGTTGGTTTTAAAAAAAAAATTGAATTACCTCTTACAAAGAAGTTTTTATTATTGACAGAGTGACGTTTGGTCGCTGGGAATCACAGGAATAGAGATGGCCGAAGGAGCACCACGTATGAATTATTTAATTTTGATTTCAAACCTTACTGTATTATGTGGAACACGGTGAATATACTTTCTTTGGGATTTCATATGAAATTGTACCTCATTTTAGACCTTTAATATTATCATGATTGTGTAGCTCAATCAATGGTCAATCCTGATAGTTTCATATGTAATTTATCTCTGGTTTTTATTCCCCACAGGACCATGGATAATGACAATATGATATATGCAGTTTGCTCACACTTTGCCTACACAATTTACTTATTGTTTGAACAAATATCCATATATATTGGGATTCTAAGGAATGGCCTCATTAAATTTGATATCAAATCTGGCAGCTTAGGGTAGTCCGTTATATCAAAATCCTTTGTAATTTTATTCTTCTTATTCAGCTCTCTGTGATATGCATCCGATGAGAGCACTCTTTCTTATCCCAAGGAATTCTCCTCCTCGGCTTCGTTCCAAGAAATGGACAGCCAGGTACCTAATTTTTAAGTTAACAGGCCTTGTTAGGTTGGTTGTAAAAGTTAAAAAAACTCTGATTAACTAACATGGATTGGGTTCAATTTCTTTTTCAGCATGAATACTTCTGAATATGTACTTGCATATCTAAATCTAGGAATAATATTATACAGTAAATCTTAGTGAACTGGGAAAATTGAGCTTCATGCTCGATATGTATACTTCCTTCTATACATGACCTATAATCAAGTTTTGATGGTATGTTTGTACAACGGTGTAGAATTTCTCTGTATGAATATTTAATACAAAAATGAATAGGGAAGAGAGAAACGGGGTCTCGTTTTTCAGCATTGTCTCGCGTTTTTGTATCCTTTAAGTTTATAATACCATATACTTGAATTTGACATACATTTTTTTATTTTCATAGATTCCACAGTTTTATTGATCAAACTTTGGTGAAAAACTATCATCAGAGGGCTGGAACTGATGCTTTATTGCGACATCCCTTTATCAAGGACCAACCTACAGAAAGACAAGTGAAAATTCAACTCAAGGACCACATCGATCGCACGAAACGTAGAGCTAAAGGTAATATACCTTTATTTTAATAACTATAAAACGATTTTTTTGAACTTTACATGCTATTCTGTATTTTTACAGATGAAACAGAATATGAATACAGCGGCTCGGAAGACGAAAAAGAAGAAGTTCCCGAAGAAGGTGCCCCAAGCTCTATTATCCAGGGACCCGGAGAGTCTACACTGCGAAGAAACTTTTTAAAACTGCAGGCGAACCAAGAGAGGTAAGTTTGCATGCTGATTTTATATTATATTGATCGCCCGCCTTCTATGATATGTGAAAGTAGAGCTCCGATGCAGCCTGCATAGGAATGGCCCCTTTCCATCCTCTGAAAGGTATCCCATAAAAATTCCTATTTTATTAAATGTAGCCTGGAAAGCATTAAATAATTTTTAGGAAAATATTTCAGTGAAATGTATTTCTAGAAAGAAAAATATGTACAGTACACAATAATATGTTTGCAACAAAGTTGCAGAAGGGGATATTGTCAGCGGAGGAAGATGGCCACTGTTTTTTTGAAGTAGCCTACTTTACCGTTTATGAAGTTTGAGGCTTGTCACACTCAGGACTCAAATGTTATGTTATTCCTTAGAGAAGACTTCAATCTTCATTGCAGTGCATTAGCTGATTTCGTAATGACTTTATTGGCAATGGAATTTAATTTGATGGCATGCAATATCACATTCCAGGACTGACGTCCCACGACCTGGCCCAGAGGTTCCAGTTCGAGACGTGGCCAATGATCAACGCAAGCGCCAAAAAATTCTTGAAGAGCAACAAAAGAAAATATCTGAGAAAGAGGGAAGAAGAAGACTGGAAGAGGTATAAAAAAACCTTCCCAACTCAGACAAAAAGTCTTGTGGCAATTTCAAAACTGTCTAGTCCTTGTTCTTTCCTAAAAATCATTAATTTAATCCTTGTAGAATCAGAGAAGAGAGGGGGCACAGCAAAATCGTAGAGATGCAAGGGTTTTGGAAGATGCGAAAAGAAAAGAGCTGCAGAAGATAGATGCAAACAAGAATAAAAGGGTAAGTGCAGTGTTTCAATCAACCTCAGTTTTTTATTAGCATCAACATCACATTTCTTTGCATAATCTGAAAGAAAAATGTGTTGGTTTGAATATGTTTCTATTATCATCATAATATTTGGAAATTATTATAGAGGGTCTGCAGTTATATATTGATAATGCGTAATACTTGTTGGAATCAATAGGATCGTGTGATATGTTCTACATGTTGGTCCAACATTCAATCTAAACCTTGTGAATAGATACGCTAGTCATGATGGCTGCACAGTAATTTAGTTGGTTTGGGTGGAAAACAGCTTATAAAACTGGAAAAGGTTTACAGAGTACATTGTCTGTGTCCAGGGTATATCATAAGTTGATGAAACACTTGAATTAATGTTTGTAACTAGGAAAATGGTGGGAAAAAAGTCGATGATGCTAAGAGAAATGACGATGAGAGGAGAAGAGAGATGTTAGAGCAACAGCAGGTGACTTTTGCTTTTATATTATGTAGCACTGACCATCTATATATTTTGAACGCCAACCAAATATGAAGAATCCTGTTTTCAACTTAGTTTGTAATATTTTATATCATTCTTTACAGGTTGAAAGGGCAAGAAAACAACTACTGGATAAGAAAGAGGCTGAACTTAAGGTTTAAAGTCAAAATATAGCTATTGATTTAATAAGAATAAATTCTATTTCGGCTAAAATACATGAACAAACATGTATGGGAAGTATTGAATGTGTTCCTTTATTAGAAGCAACAGCAGCAGGTTCAGGTACAACCTCGTAACAAGCCACACTGGGCCAAAGAGGTTGAAGAAAGAAGTCGCAGAAATAGACCCGAATCACCGAACAAAGATATGCAAAACTGGGAAGCGTCGCCGGCAGTTGCTTACAAGGCAACAGCGGCTGGTTCTCAGGTACATTTTTTGCCTATTTGTATGAATAACTTTCTCCAGGAAATACACTTAGAGAAATTTATGTTACATAGCATACACTTGATAACCTCTTGTTCATTGTGTAAAATAGTTCTTGTCCTTGATTGAAGCTGTACATGTTGGTAGGTCAACTGTATTAGAGTTGTTCATAATAATTGGCATATGTATGCAATAGATTTTATTTCAAACTATGATATCCTATCTTCGTGGTTGAATTGAAACATGAATCCAATGCACATATGTAAGCGGGCGTATGCTGTTATACTAGTGATAGAAATAAAAATTAAGCTAATGTCCAAATACAGAAGTCATCTCAGTCCTATCTTAGTTGCTTCAATAAAGACCTCGATCATATCAAGAATACTAGTTTATTTCATGAAATTTCTCTAGGATAACTTCCGTCCTTCGCCTCACGGCAGCCCGATCCCTCGCAGACATCTGATGAAGGTCACTAGAGGGGATTCTTCAGATTCGGGATCGAACAGTCCAATGGGAACAATCGAAAGGAAACATGGTAACGATATATAATGGCCAGAAGAAAAATTGATTATGAGTACTTAGTGTAGAGCAGACAGAATTTAGTGTATTATTGGTTCAGTACCAAATTATTGATAGGGCTTTGTTTACTTTTGGTATGGGTTATGAAACCGCTATCAACAATTCTGTGAATGATTTCTAATCATTCTAGGTTCTCCTCATGGAACCCCAGTACATGGTAGGAAGCATAGTGACAGGAGAGAGGCGGATGATCAAAATGAGGCTTCTCAGCATAGCAGTTTCCGGTATGTCTGCACTTCACTTTTGTTATAAATACCTTATATACCTTAGTTAGGACGATAAAATACCTTTATTATACCTTGGTCAATGCTATTCACACACAATCAATCTAGAGTTTTTAGTTCATACAGGTAGAATCTGATTAATGTAGTAATGCTGTATGCAAGATCATTGCAATAGGCTGAATTGCAGTAATCATGTTTCATAACCTATGGAAAACAGGGTATTTCTGAAATGACAACTGAAACTTTTATTGTTGATTTAATCCTTTACATAAGGTATTGATTCTTTGAGTGTTCCAACAAAGAATATATTAAACATGATTTATGTTTTAAAAGTATATTGAAGTACATTCACATGTCTAGAAAAGAAAATCTTTCACTCGTTTTTCAACAGTCTGGTATAGGTTCACTACTGTTATTTCTTTACAATTGATTTTATACTAGCAGTTCTTCCAAGTGGTACTATGATATGCACTGTGTGGAGGCAGTGGCAATACTAAAATCTGAATTGACTGTAGCAAAAACTTTGGCACAAATTAACAAATGTTATATACAATTCATACCTCATTTTGACTAAAAAAAAAATTGCCTTGTTTTCCTTCCCAAAAAGTGTCAGAATTTGTCGCTATTGAAGACATGTTCTCATTAGTTGACGTCTGTCTCACACACGCACACATTGGTGTCTTATAAATAATATGAATGTTTTTTGTGCTATTTTTGTTTCTAAAAGTTTCTATTATTTGTGATCATGGCTTCTGAGAAATACTACTTTGGTTTCTCTATCTACTCTATCTACTCTATCTACTACAGTACCAAATTGATGATGAAAATCATGGTACCACTCTACTTATTGTACATATTTTGATGATACGGGAATGCCATAATATCTCCAATTAGTACTTCTATTATTGTGTTCTTCCTCTATCATATATGGATAAAACATTTCTATTAGTGGTATCTTTTCATATATATTTGCTTTTGCAGTCCAACTTATCTAAATCGTGTTACCTCTTATTCTTCGTCTTCGTCTTCAACGGGAAGCAGTGAAGATTCACTCGTTGATATTACGGCCATACAGCCTTCATCGACATTGTAAGTGCTTTCAATTTTTAATCAAACTAGGGCTGTCTGTCAGGAACTTGGGGAGAACAGTTAATTGATTCAAAATCAAATTGTAGTTACATCGACCGGACAGACATATTTATGTACTGTATTAAGTACGAGCGGATCTTAAACATTAATACACTTTGTTATTCATTTCATTATCGTATATATTTTTTTAATTCAATTTCAGATCTACATCCCAACAAGAAGATGCAGAATATGCTTCTGTTGTAAGTATTGCATCTTTTCTATGGAATATATTCCAGTCCAAAATTACATGAACTAAATTTCTTGTGTTCTGAATTAAAATATCCAGTTTCATATATACCCTGACCCACTGCAATCTCCGTTATTTATGGAATGTATATATAGGATTATTAAAATAAGTATCATATGCCATATAATTGCGATTAGAATTTGAACCAGAAACATGCTCTACGTGAGGCTAAAAATGCGCAAAAAGCAAACGGAATGCATGAGCATCAGTCGAGCTGGGACCCGTCAGAATTCACGAAACAGCCTGGTGCTCAAATGCTTCCAGATCTCTTACAACGAATACAGATTCCTGACTCACAACTCGGGGCTGAGGTCAGTATGTGCCATTGGTGAACCTTGATGTTTTTTTTTCAATTGGATTGTTGAAAATGGGGATTCACAGCATTCCCCTACTTTCCAGTTTATTAGTTCGGTTTATTTCTAACAGTATTTACATTTACTCCCTTCCTAACATCAGGCACACGGATCTTTGCGTTCCCCTAGTTCCTAATACTTATTTTCATTGATACAACTGGAAGGAGTCAGTAAGATGTTATTCGAATAAGCGAGCTACAATTAATTAACTTTGCCTTTTATCTTTTTCGTTCAGGCTGCTCCCGGACTCCGAGAACCAAGAAAATCTTCTGTTGTGAATGTGAATCCTAAGAGCAGCGAACGAATACCCGGGGTGGCGACGGACATGCCGGAAATTCGAAAATACAAGAAAAGATTCAATTCAGAAATATTGTGTGCGTCGTTGTGGGGTAAGGAGACCTTCAAGTGCCGATAAAAAGAAATTTGTTAATTTATATAGCTTAGTTGGTTCCATCAGACTTTCAGAACACCCCCACATTTTGTAAAGAAAATTTTTGGTACAGCATATTTGCTTGTAATCAAGTTGTACCTGATAAAAACGCTAAACTTTAGAAGTTTTTTAGATAAAATTTGGTGTCATAACTATAAAGGCCAAATTATAGACTAGCCGGCAACTATTCTTCAATGAATAATATGGCGACTTGAGCATTTTTTTATTCTTATTTTTATTCACATTCACTCTCATGTTTTCATTTACTATCAGTTTCGAGAGCCAGGAAATATTATTCTATAGAATAAACAATCTTTTACACGTCATCAGGTATTATGGTAAGCAAAGTAGCTAAAATACATTTTTTTTCATCAGGTGTAAATCTACTGATCGGTGCAGACAGTGGTTTGATGCTGCTCGATCGTAGCGGGCAAGGAAAGGTTTACCCTCTGATAAGCAGACGCCGTTTTCAGCAGCTTGACGTACTAGAGGGATTGAATCTAGCAGTCACTATATCGGGTACCTTCAACATTACACAATTATTTTGTTTTATTTCCCGATTAATAATTGTTGTTGATGCTCAGGCAAAAAGAACAAGCTTCGCGTCTATTATTTAAGTTGGCTCCGCAATAAAATTCTGCACAATGATCCAGAAGTGGAGAAAAAAATAGGTTACGCTTCGGTCGGAGATCTGGAAGGATGCACTCAGTATAAAGTTGTCAAGTACTGTGTCATTTCTTTCCTATCTTATATGTAGTGATATGAAAACTCTTCTTTTTTGAGAACAAGAACTTTCTAGGTTTTAAACAGAATTTAATTACAGTATTATTTCACCATGTCCAGATACGAGCGAATACGTTTTTTGGTCATTGCTTTACGTAACAATATTGAAGTGTATGCATGGGCACCCAAACCGTATCATAAATTCATGGCTTTCAAGTCCTTCTGTGAACTTCCACACAAACCTATGATAGTCGATCTGACAGTCGAAGAAGGATCCAGATTGAAGGTTGGTATTCATTTATTCATACAATATATTAATATGAAAAAGCTTCTTTTAAAACTTCTTTCGTTCCTTGCAGCTTTTGTATGGTTCGGCATATGGATTTCATGCTATTGATGTCGATTCTGGACAAAACTACGATTTGTATTTTCCAAATCATGTAAGCCGATTGCCCTTCATTTCCTTATGTAGTTTTTTATTATTGATTGTGTGAAAAAAGATATCAGGAAAAGTTTTGTCACCTGTCTGATAACACTACAATGAAGCAGAAAATCACTATTCTTTAGGAATCTCATGTATGTTATTTTTCAATCCTAATGCTTTTACATATGTTCAAAAATAGATCGAACCTCCTATCACCTGTCATGCGATTATAGTTCTCCCAAACATGGAAGGGATGGAATTGCTGGTCTGCTACGAAGATGAAGGAGTTTATGTTAATACTTATGGTAATATTAGCAAAGATATCGTCCTTCAGTGGGGTGAACAACCTACATCTGTTGCCTACATAAGATCAGGTATACTACTTGTGCTTTTGCAATTCATTTTCACCTTTGACATTCTCTTTATTTTTGCTGTGAATGCATTTATACACTGATATTTTTTAAATTAGTTTTGTTGAGCTTATTTTTACTAACAAGAGTTAAGTATATATTTATGTATCATTTCCATTACAAAATTAAAAGCTGATGCAGCTTACTGGTAATATGCCAAATTTAATTTATCTTGGAATAATATCAATTGTATTCATGCAGATGAAAGATAATATTAAGTGCTAATAATCAAAGATAAGACTTGAGTTGTATCGTATTGTACTTTTACCCCACTTTGTGCTATTTCCCCGATAGTGCCCATTGGCAACTAAAATCCGGAATCAGGAAATATTAGCAGTCTTGAGTCAATATCAAAGAGAACTGATTTGACAGTTTTAATGACTCATTTGACTTGTTGAGTTAGTCATCCTTAGTAATATATGTGGAGTCCATGGGTTTGGTTATCTGGTCATATACATTGTCATAGATCATTTTAGCACTGATTGGTGTACTAACACCTCACCAAATGGCATTGGTAATACATGACTAACAGATAGCATGCCGTAACTAACAGTATTGTGGCCAATTCTACAGTTTCAACAAGCAATTTAATTTTGTTTGTACCCGGATAGTGAAAATCACAAGAAATATTTATCGTGTTGTCTCAACAGGTCAAATCATGGGATGGGGTGAGAAGGCAATCGAAATTCGGTCAGTGGAGACCGGGCACCTTGACGGCGTGTTCATGCATAAACGGGCACAGCGTTTGAAGTTTCTATGCGAGAGAAACGACAAAGTGTTTTTCGCTTCCGTTCACAGTTCTTCATCGAGCCAAGTCTACTTCATGGCATTGAACAGAAATTTTCAAATGAACTGGTAAGAGATCTCTTTTCAGTGCTGACGTGTAACTGCCACTTTAGTTGATCTTTGTACCCAGTGCCAAGCAAGAGTAATGGACAATTCTAGATCGCCGTACAGTACAGTATTACGAAGACTAGCCATTGTATGGTATCTGCAAAACAGTATGACGCATAGCAATAGTACAGATTTTAAAAGTTAATTCAGTAAGTGACATAGCATTTGTTTATTGTAGAAGGTTCTTATGGTTAATAGTATCCTGTTAAACTCCATTGGCTTACATTGAGGGAGATTTGTTTCTTTCTTTGCATGGCTGTGTCTTTGTCAGCATAGAATTGATTTTATCACACATATTCAACGAATGGCATGTCATGTCGACTATTTCCCTGTCTTTCGATAGTATTATAGGGCAAAAATCAGACGGGTCTGCGAAGCGATTTCGAACAAACTTATTTTGATGAAGGAAAATAGTTATGTTACCCAACTTTCAGACATATCATAACTGTTATCCGCTCTGCCCAGCCCATAGAAAAGGGATGCACACCTCTTGTCTAGATCATTATCATTTCCCCATATTTCCATAGTACATATCGATCTACTATTCAATTCCTATATTTTTCTTTCTCTCTGTATTTTTAACCTAACATCTGACTCTAGCTGGAAATCTGTACTGTACAGTTGCGGTTGCTCTGAAAATTTGTGAATTTTTTTGTATGAACAGCTAATAAGACGCTGTCTCCATTCGTATTAAATATAAAAATTCCTAGTATATACATAAAATAACCGTACCGTCACCATTAGGATATAATTAGAATCTTCGAAGCCTTGCTTTAGCAATTTTGAGGGAGGATCAATATAGAAATCCAATTCTAAATCTACCATGCTGTTCCATAGAACATTCACAACGTGAGTTAGTTGCAGTTGATTCATATATACTTTTGTATACATAACATGATATCAAATTTCCAAAGTATGCCCAAACACAACACAGTACAATTCTTGTCAGAGCTTGATACAGTCGCAAGCCGTAGATTCCTTTCCTGAAACGTGCGATTCTGCAATATTACTTATATACTATTCTGTGTACATAGCCATTGTTCACTGCTGCATGCCAAATGTAGTGGACAGTGGTCTTATTTTAATCATTATATTATAATTATTACATTTGTCGTACATGGAGTGAACCTTTCCCTTATATACTGTGTATGAAGAAGGCATTGGCACTCTCCTCTACTGTAAATCCTTTTATATTGGGCGAGTAACTGCTCAGAATAAGGTGTCATCAAGACAAACCTACATATATATATATATATATATATATATAGATAGTGAGATAGTGCTATGTTTATAGTAACCTTTTAATTGAAGAGACGAAGTCGAAACGCTGAGTCAATGAAAACCAAGAGAATTGGATATAGTAATAATTCCAATCGCAGAAACAAGCTTTCTAAATCATTACCCTTAATTCATTCATCTCCCATAACCAATTACGAAAGGATACATCAGTTATTTGATGTGCTAAATAACTTTTGCATACAAACTGGAATGTACTCTACAAAATAGTTACTGGTAGGTGTTTGATAAGAAATTCAAAATATTATTTTTAGGATTCTAATCTAAAATTTAAACACTTGTGACATATTTCTAGTTATGTTATGAAATTTATGATAGAGATTTCTCTTACATTAAATTAAAAGCTCAGCTGTTTAGGTAGTTTCTATTTCTGTACTGTACATTCCTGTATCTGCTAACGATCTAAATTAAATTAATACAAGTTGTTAATTCGTGGAATTGCCACTAGGGTGCATGCACAGTAATTGACTCTGAAAATTGCATCAAATCCCTTATTACTATCGAGGCTGTCGTCTTCTTAATTCGAATTCTTCCTATCTTCGTTATTTTCTTGGTAACTTTATCGGTTAAAATGCAGTTGCTGCAGTTTGTTTTACTGCATTGTTATTGTTCAGTTATTTATCATGCACAGCAATTAGTGCAGGTTGTAGAACGACTTTTCCGTTTCTTCCTAGTTTATGGTCTTTGGATTTGAAACGCTGTGGTTACGGAATTATGCCAAGTTAGCGTTTCATAGTTCTCGGATGAAATGAATTTCTTTTTTTGCTTATTGTTATACTATTTGTATGTCACGTGCTTTAATTAAGATATCGGAAATATTAAAATACTTTCCAGGACTTAGAATTGGGATCGATTTTCTAGTCCTTTCCTATACTTACTCAGTATATAGATATGCAAGCAGAGCGACGATCCGACCATGAACGGACAGGCCTTAACGGTAAAGATTTTATAGGTATATATCTAGATTCTTATTTTACTATTGGTGACGTTAGAGACTAAATAAGATTTAATCCCCCTCTGTTCATGCTTAATTGTGGTATGCAGGCAAAATTGAACCGTTCAAGTCTAACAAACTTTTGCGCTTATAGATAACTAAGATATACCAGTTTCCAAAGTGTGCAAAATTATAAATTTGTTGGGGTCTTCGATATTGGTATAACTGACCCTCTTTACCTCTTAAATATTTTCGATGCAACGGTAGCAGAAAGTGGGGTGTGAGAGAAGTTTTTAACTTTTCGGTGTATACTACCGAATGATTTATTTAGACACTTTTCCCATTTGCCAAAATTGTTAATCTGAATAAACAACAAGGTAGCGAATAAAAATACCGATTAGTAGGACTAACAGTATAATTGAGTACGCCGTACTAGGCGTCATAAAAACAAAACTATTATATATACTGATGTAGTTGTAGGGAATAGAATTTGACGAATAACAAATAATTATAAAGTGGAAAACACCAATAACAANTGGAAAATATGTG
The DNA here is from genome assembly GCA_013436055.1 of Halocynthia roretzi. Lineage (NCBI taxonomy): Eukaryota > Metazoa > Chordata > Ascidiacea > Stolidobranchia > Pyuridae > Halocynthia > Halocynthia roretzi. Next base: position 104,189 of record QRAM01000339.1, read on the forward strand.
AGAACCAAAATATCACTCCCAAAAACTAACGGTGAAAAATATTGTTTAGAGTTTCCATATCGAATATAGAGATAAGCTGAGGTGGGAAAGCTATAGAGAAAAATGTAGAGTCTCGTGACGTATGGAGAGACCCCCCCCCTAGAGGGACTGAATAACGTTTCATGCATGGGAGATGGATTTGGAATGCTTGTAAGCAGCATTGTGTATTTAGGAGATGGATTTGGAATGCTTGTAAGCAGCATTGTGTATTTGGGAGATGGATTTGGAATGCTTGCAAGCAGCATCGTAATAAATTGTCTTGGTGATTAAATGATCGTTGATGACTTTGTGATAATTCAATTGTGAAATCAATACTGTGGAGACTTGAGTTGTATATGTCAAAGATTGTGTTTGGCAGTACGACATTGTAATAAATACTGTATATGAGAAATCAAAGAGTTATTGATTCATCATACTATACGATCGAGTGTATATTAACCATCGTATTACATTTGTTTTACGTAACCTATCTGACGAGGAGCGGACGAGTCGTCCTCTCTGTAAGCGAGAGTGTATTTGTTAGCGTAAACAATAAACAATAAAAAACAATACGCAACATAGTAACTAGTCCCGGGTTCGAATCCCACTGTGACCATAAGATTAATAGCGGTACTAGCCCACCGTGACCCTTATAACATAACTGATATACAACTTCAATATGATATACCATAATAACATAAGTGATATACAACTTATCAACTTCCGTAATTCAAGGCGTCATCCATCATGCTAACAGATGAATCTCCTATCTCGCCTCATAATCTAGTGAATAGTGTGTAATCCTCACATGTAGTTAATATTCATATATATATAAATGAATACTTACTTATTCTGGGCTTTTGGGCCGAATTTGCAAAACATCCATTAAGAAATGGCTACTTTTGCGCTGGTTTATTACTAGTACTGTACTAGTACTTGGTGTTCAAATGTGGTTTAGTTTGCAATTCGTTGTTATTATTGAGATTATTTGTGTCTTGCAAAATCTCATTACATAAATGGTATTATATGGCCGATATGTATTTTGTGACTGTTCTTCCTAAAAATTGCACCATTATTGACGCTAAATTTGTAATATAATAAGGAAACAAACAAATGACACATCTACTCGGCAACCTTCTATTAAAGGACAATCCGAGAAGCGGATGATTATGATGAGCGAGACAGTAATCAAGAAGCTGATTGGCTGAAACGATCCTTATCTGTCGCATTTCATTTCTGCCACGTGAATACGTTTTACACTTTTATAATACAATTTTAGCCGCCGTGTAAGATAGATGCTGAGGATGAAGGTAGCTCTGCTTTTCTATAGTGTATATACTACATTAAGTAGTCTAGCAGGTGCGGAGTTTGAGGAAAATTCATATCAGGCAGTTTTGTTGCTCTCCATTAGTGTAAATATTCTATTATTGTGCAAAGTTCATGGCAAGGATTTTTAGTATTGCGTTAATTTGCAATACATTGGGCATTCATTAGCTATTTGTCGTTTTTAGGGTAAAACATTTCAAAGCTAAAATGAACACTTATTTTGCGCGAAATTGAAAATGAGACTTGGGAGATGGCTGATGGTAGTGTTAGAAAACTTATGACAGAGTTTGAGTTTAACATGAAGGGTCCAAAATGGCTGGGACAGATTTTTGCACATTTGGCATAAAATTTGATATGGATATACAGTAATCCCTCGCCTATCGCGGCTCGTGCGTTCGAGAGCCTCCCGCGATAGGTGAAACTCCGCGAAGTAAAAACCCCATATTTTATTAACTACTTATATATATATATATATAAACGTATTTAAAACCATTATGAATCATTCACACACTCTTATTCACCGTATTAACCTTTCCCACAATCATTTGACCGGTTATTTATTTTTTCTAAACTTCTAGCGCTTAAACATACTATTACTATACGGCACGGTATAAAATACATATAATATGACATTAAAATGCATACAAAACAATATTATATAAAATCCGCGATGTAGTGGATCCGCGATAAGTGAACCGCGATATAGCGGGGGACGACTGTACATTTTTTGCTACGACATTTTAAAATTGTATTTTTATTGCAGGATGTTGCTAGACTCCAATACTTATTAAATATAATGATTTTAGTTCTCTATCGTTAAAAAAATCAAGTAATTATTTATTTAATATTCCGGGCATAATTGGCATAGCCGCTCAAAATTGTGTGGTAGCGAATTGTGTGATAGGATTACTGGAGTGGTTGATATCTAGTTTTGAAGTCTCGAGGGACATGTAGTGTTTGACTAAGGTCAAAGTTATAGATTCATTTGGCAGTAGTAGATGTGTTCATTATTCGCTGTCGACCGGAGTTCGTAATGAAAAATACTAATGCGTTATTTTTGTTTTGAATTAAACTTTCATACGGTGAGAAGTGAATCTACATTCGGAATATGAATCGCGAAGATATCATCGACCGCTTTTACAATATATTTGAGTTTGGAAAAAATGTGATCACTGACCTCGAGAACGACCAGGAATCTTCTACACTAACCACAGAATCCAGTAGACTGTAAGTAACTTTAATTTGGATTTAAGTAATGTTTGTTATAGGGAATGTAATGCAGATCTAATAGAGGTTGTTGATTCTGCAAGATGTCCTTGATGTTTGTGTGTGAATATACGAGATGGTGTGGCCTGGGCTAAAATTCACAGGAGGTTTGCCAGACACACTATGGATACAGTGCGCTAGTGTGTAAGAAGCGTGTATGAGTGGATTGAAAAAGTGATTTTTTTTAAAGTGGCTTGACAAGCGTGAAACACACGTAAGAAATAGAACGTCCTGCAACCTCCATCATTTACGAGAACATTTAGCAAGAACTACAAATGGTACTGGCGGACCGGCGAATTACCATCGATGAGTTAGCATACTCTCTGCAGATTATTCATGGCTCCGCCGGACCTCCGCTGAATTTCAGCCCGACCTACCTCCTGACCATAAAAATCAGATCACTACGCGTTGTTCTTCACTGGTGCATTCTGCTAGTGGAGCGGGCATTTTTATTGACTGAAAACAACACATGTAAAAATCGTACAAACAAATAGATCAGCTTTTTGCGATCACGTATCACACAAGTTTGCACGCAGAGTGAAAATTCGCCCAACTTTAACACAATAGTGCCCTGTGGCATAAAGTTGGGAAACTTTTTGACTCACTCTCGTATATATAGAAGTAAAGAATCTATATAAAAATGTTCCTATACCTCTTCTCAAATAACTCAATGCTCTTCATACACAGATTGACCAACTGTCTCCATGTGCTTCGTAACCAATTAGACGAAATGATAGAAGCGCTAAAGTCTGCTCACAATTCTGGTGTAAATATTGCCGTAACTCCGAGTGACAGTCTCATAGAGAGCATTGTTATTGAATCAAGCTCTGACGACGACGACAACAACAACAATCTTTCTGAAAAAAAGAAGGCTCTGGGTTACAATATATCAGTGTCTTCTGAGGCTGAAAAGAAATGGACTTTTCGGCATAAGAAGTGACAATCTTTTCATTATCACTACAATATTTTAAGGGTTTACAAAGGTGTAAATTTCATGGAGCCATGTTCTCCACTGTATTCAAATGATTATAAACTGTCATTATAAACTGTGATGTCAAACTATTGTCTGTAGGACTGTCTTGAGTCAAATGTGACGGAATGAAGTTTTATCTGGAGTTGATTTTAAGTGTGAAAATTCATTTCAATGTTATTTTTCTTACAGTTTTTCTGCTGCTTCATCAGCTAAAGATTCTGAGTTACAGAAGAGTTCCAGTAATTGCAAAGTTGAACAGAAGGACGAAATTCAACCTTGTAATGAAATTGACGATTTTTATTTTGATCGGCTTTTGCAAGATGAGGAAGAAATAAAAAGATTTGCAGATAAGGAAATAGACTATTGTTCGCCCATTACAACAGTTGGAGACTATGTAACCAAGAAGATGGTTAT